>PVIR01004314.1:0-35788 GCA_004026965.1 Petromus typicus | reverse complement strand
TGGGGGGTATCACATCTCTGAACCTGAAACTATACTATAAAGCCACTGTGATAAAAACTGCGTGGTACTGGCAAAGTAACAGACCTGAGGATCAATGGAGTAGACTAGAAGATCCAGAAACTACTCCAGATGCACTGAGCCACCTCATCTTTGACAGAGGAGCCAAAAATCCTCAACGGAGGAAAGATAGCCTCTTTAACAAATGGTGCTGGAAAAACTGGGTTTTAACTTGCCAAAGGCTATAACTAGATCTAACTCTTTCACTGTGTAACAAGCTAAAATCAAAGTGGATAAGAGACCTAAATATTAAAACAGACACTCTAAACCTACTGCAAAACAGGTTAGGTAAAACTCTTGAAGACATTGGCTTAGGGAAAGACTTCATGAACAAAACTTCTATAGCATAGGAAATGGATGAGGAAATCAACAAATGGGACCTCATTCTTTTAAAAAGCTTCTGCACAGCAAAGAAAACCACCAACAGTGCAAACAGGCAACCAACAATGTGGGAAAAAATCTTTACCAGCTGTTCCTCAGATAAAGGGCTATTATCTAGAATATATAAAGAGCTCAAAAAAAATCAGCCCATCCAAATTTAATTACCCAATTGAAAAATGGGCATCTGAAATGAATAGAGATTTTTCACAGGCAGAAGTAAGAGCAGCTAAGAAGCATATGAAGAAATGCTCAACATCATTAGTCATTTGAGAGATGCAGATGAAAACAACATTGAGATTTCATCTCACTCCACATAGAATGGCTCCCATTTCAGAATCAGCCAACGGCAAATGTTGGCGAGGCTGCGGAGAAGAAGGAACCCTTCTCCACTGTTGGTGGGACTGTAGACTCGTACAACCCCTGTGGAGATCAGTTTGGAGAATCCTCAAAAAGCTAGGATTGATGGTCCCATTTGACCCGGCTATTGCCCTTCTAGGTATATACACACAAGAATTAAAAGACTCATATCACAGTGACATATGTGCACCCATGTTTATAGCAGCCCAGTTTGTGATTGCCACATCTTGGAAACAACCCAAGTGTCCATCACCTGGAGACTGGATAAAAAAGCTGTGGTTCTTCAATAGAATGAAGTACTATTCTGCCATAGAAAATGATAAGTTTGAATCATTTCTACTTAAATGGACACACCTTGAGGATATCCTCATAAGTGAAATAAATAGGGCACAGATGGGTACATATCACATCTTTTCTCTGGTATGAGAAAATGAAGATGTAAATGAGTCCTAGAATTGTATGTTATATATTGTGAAATAGAAAATGCTCAATGTAAAATAAGGTGAAAGGGGACAATGTTGAGATTGTAACAAAAAAGTAAGGAAACAAATTTTATGTATATGGGGGGGTTGGTAGGTTGGGTAGGGCTATGGCAAAAAATGAGAATTAAGTTGTGTCTTATACTGGTACAAATTCCCATTGTGGAGTGCAATCATGATGTGTATATTTAATGTACCAATAAAGATAATTAAAAAAAAAATTTGTACAACCGCTATGGAAATCAATATAGAGATTCATCTATAACTAAAACTGGAAATTCCATTTGACCTAGATATTCTCCTACTAATTATCTTATTCAAAGAGTTCAAGACATCGTATTGCATATTGATTTCCATATTTATATCAGCTCAGTTCATAAGAGCTAAATCTTGGGAGAGGCCTGTATGTCCATCAACAGATGAATGGTTAAAAAATGTAGTGTGTATACACAATGGAATAGTACTCTAATGTAAGTAAGGGTAAACTTGAGTCATTTGTAGGAATATAGATCCACCTTGATCTATAATGTTAAGTGAAAGAAATTACACAAGCTTAAATATTGCATGGATTGTCATATATGAGAAACCTGAAGTATAAGTAAAACAGGAAAATATTGACAATAGGAAACAGAGAGGTAGATATTTTGCAGGTGATAAATGGGCCAAGAGATGGAGGTAAAAGGGAGAAGGGGGAGGGGGAAGTGCTTTGGAAAGAATTGGAAGATATCCTATGTACATGTACCAACTATCTACAATAAATGTATTTTTTATATAACACAGCATGCTCTAAAAAATAAGACTGAAAGTTTACCCAGAAATATTTATGGTGACCATTCTGGGTAATTAGATTATACATTTTAAATAAAAATATTTAAAATGAAATAAAAATTTACTTTCAAATCATGGAAATTCCAATACTTTCTTGGTTTCACTGGTCTCCAGGTAGGAACTGTCTCCAGGTAGGTTGCCTCTTTCTTTGAACTTGTTATTTCTCAATTTTTTTTTCCAGAGGCAAAGGAAACACACCTGGATTCTTTCTAAGCAACAATAATGAAAACATTCTCTTCATATCCTGCATGAATGCAACATGCAAGAGAAAAGGACTGGTGGTGTGTACAGGATATTGCTAGAATGGAAGGAAACAGAGATGGATTTTATTTGGCTGAGAAGTAAAACTGTCAAGGCGAACATTAAATAGGTGGCCAAGAGGAAGATTGTTCTGCTTCCTGCCCTGTCCTCACTCTTCTCTCACATCCTTTAATCTTGCCAGCCTCCTTTCCCTCTCTTCTCTGTGCTGTTTTACTTTTTTCTTTTCTTTTTCTCTCAGATCATCGACACTTTCTCCTGATTTCATTCTGAATACTTTGTAACTCACCTCTTCTAAAACGAGGGCTAATATCCATCCTTTTGGCTCTTAACCTATAGGGTGGTTTCCTAAAAACAGTTTATTACCAAGAGGCATTCTGAAAATAGCTTCTAGGGTTCACTAACCCTTTCCCCATTCACCATGGGATGATAACCCCAAACTGGGATTGCTAGACCATGTGGCAATTCTACTTGTGAAGGGGCATCCACACCCCGCACAGCTCTCGTGTTGCTTTCCCATTTCTGCTAACAGTGCCCAGGGCTTTGATGTGTCTGCATCCTCACCAGTACTTACTTTTCTCTCTTCTTTTCATAGTGGCCCTATTATCGAGCTTGAGGTGGTATCTCATCAAAATTTTTATTCTCCCATAAGATACATTTTTACATGTGAATTGGAAGATATATACAAAGTAGAAGTCAGTGACATTTTAAAACTCAGACTCAGTGAAGGTAAGGTAGCCAGTAACATACAGACTGCCTTATTAAGTTTGAATTTCAGGAAAAAAAAATATATATATGTTCCCATACAGCATAGGCCATATGTGTGTCAAAAAGAGTTTATGTGCAGTACTTGCAATGTACCTAAATTTATTTGTTAGAAGTTTGAATTTAATTGGGAATGCCGTATTTTTATTTGTTAAATATGACAATACTAAATGTGGAAAGCCAGGCACTGTTGTGGCTCACACACACTGTAGTGGATAAATTAGTTTTCAGCCAATTAGTCTGCAGTCAAGCCTGCAGCACTTTCAGAGACTGTGTCCCCTTCTGCTTCACAAGAAGCAAGCAGCTTACTGAGTAAGACTTTCTCCCCATCATTAATCCTGAAAGTTTGAGGGATAGTGCGAAACCAGTATGTGTTCCAGAAAATGCTTGTGAATTTCTCTTACACTTGGAGATTGCAAGTTGTCCTTCCAGTTCATGTCCTCTTCCATATGGCTGGCTCTGCTAACTTTAGGCAACAAGAGAATGAGCTTCATTTTGATGTTTTTACAGTAGTCAGAACTCTAATACACACATCCACATAGAGATGGATGCACACATACATGTGTGCATGTATGTGTGCACAGAAACACATACAACTCTGTGCAGTAATTCTGTTTCTCTGTTCAAGAATAATATGGGCTAGAATGTTAGATTTTTATCTAACAAGGACATTGGGTTTCAAGGATGTTAAGTAACTTGTCTAAGGTTATATAAATAGCATGTAGCATATAAAAACAGTATTTGATCATGGTCTATCTAACTCTAAAAGCTATGGGGGATTAATCTGTCTTAGGGAGTACAATGGGGGATTCTCACATATGTGGAATATTAATTGATTGATGAGTGTCACATTCAAAACAAGCAAGGTAATTAATCTAATTCAGCTCCAGTGATTAGGTCTTAACTCTATATTTAGTAAGTGAGCATCTAATTTCTTATGAGGGACGTAGATAAATTGAGGGAATTTTTAGAACACTAACCTACCAGAGATGGATTTAGGAAGAGAAAATGTTCATGAAATAACACACTAAATGAAGTAGACAGCAGACAATTGAAGTTCCAGGTAGAGAGTAAGGGATATAGAGCAGTTCACAAAAATGGGAGAAAAAACCTGACAAGCCTAAGGTATTAATAAAAGATTTTAAGAGGAGAAAACACATCATATGTCATCCTAGAAGACTATAAAAAAGCACATACAGTTCTCAAGCTACCTTTAAGTATTAAGAATCCAAATTACCTCAAAGAAGTGCAATTCCTACCCTGCTGGCCTGGTTTTCCTCCATTCGGAACTGTGTTTCTTTGTCATGTTTTAATCCAGAAACTATCTTCACTTAACATAAGGACGCATATTTTTGCAAATAGCATTACTTTTCTCTGCTATGGTGTATGAAACAATGGTGCATATTAATCAGTAGTGTTTTATTATTTGTGAGATACGATAATTTTGTAATCTTGAAGAGTTCGATCTCTTTGCACCTAGTTTTCCCATCCCTACAATGAGATAACAGTATAATGCTGCTACAGGAGTAAAAGAGAAAAGTGTGTGATGTTCTCAGAGGAAGGTAACTTTTATGACTGACACAAGGACACTATGTCACCGGCTGCAGAACCTGGGGCTAAAGCAATGGCTGTTTATTATTTTAGCTTCATGGTTCTGCTGGACAGCGCTGGGCTCCCAAGGGCCACCTGTGGGTCAGCAGGGAGGTTTGCCCTTCTGGCTGGGCTGTCCTTATTCTCTATGCAACATTTGTCTGGTAGGAGGTGAACTGGACTGGTTCCCACCTGGATAGACTTCCAAGAGAAAGACTGGAGGCCTGGAGATCATCACGCCTGCTGCTTTCTGTCTGCAAACACATGTAACGAGGCCAACCCAAATTGAGAAGATGGGAAAGACTCAGCCGCAAAGCGAGGGGAGTTGCAAAAGGCATCAGTGTGGGGTAGGCTCAGAAAATCCCAGCTGCTTTTACACCAGGGTGCCTCACATAGGGCCTGGCACTTAGGGAGTGGTCCAGACATCTCATCTGTCCTTATCATTCACATTAATGAATGGCTGTGGGAGCCACGGGCTCAGTCAAAGTGCTTCACGGTAATGTGGTTGAAGGAAAGAGTGGTAGTTTACTGTGGGCATCAGGTGGCCGATGTGGCAGTGGGTCTGGTGTTCCCATAGATGTCTGGGAATATAAAAGATGATGAAAAGACATTCAAATCCTACTGCTCTCACCATCTGACTTTTGGGGGAGAAAAAATGAATTCAAAGCTAGTGAAATGACTTGCTGAAAGTCATGTAGCAAAATAACTAAGATGCTCAATTCCAGTGCCAGTGTTTTGTATCATAAAATGCTGCTTCACTTCTACATGTGGTTGTGAGGGCCAAAATCTCTCCCATTTCCTTTGAAATATATAGCAAAACAAAACCTCACATGAATATAATGTAATCAAAATAAGCTCTTAAATATATAATAATAAATGTATTTTTGTTCATTGTGCCACTTTGAATAGAAGTTTGTAGTCTATTGGAATCTATGACTTATTTTCAATGTTTTCTACATTTTTTATGATGCAAAAATAATTCTCAATTTTCCTGACAGCCATCTATTTTCTATTTCACATTTGCATGCAATAAATAGATTTTTTATTGGACTCCAATAACAATGAGCAGCCCATGAAATTCAGTTACATTTTCAAAAGGCAGACAGGGATAAATTTCTTTTGGTTTGAAGCCCATGAAAATGAGCCACTTAATATTTAAACAGTAAACCTGATTTATTATTTCAAAGAACAAAGACTGTAAACAGGCTTATTAGAATTATTGAGCATCAAAGACATCCTGAAATAATTTTATTTAAAAACATTTTAAAATGCACAGATTAGAGATAATATTAAAATGGTCAGCAAAGTATAATTATTATTGTATCACCTGATAAGTAGCATTCATGCCATATTTTTAACTTATATTTGGCTGGCTGTGTACATTCTGCTTGCCCACATGGACTTAGTGTGGGTTTATGAGTATAGCAGAGAGTGCTGAACTGGCTCCAGAGAATTGGATGTGAGCTTGGAGAGTTATGAAGCCATGTCGTCCTTCCACAGAGGACTGTTGTATTGTAATGTTTTTTATGTCAGAGCTGTGTAGATAAAAGACAAAGCAAAAAGTACTTTTGTCTTAATTCTTTTAAATACTTTGATAAAATACATATAACATAAAATTCATTCACTGTGTGCATGTGTGTGTGCGCATGTGTGTGTCACTGAGGATCAAACTCATGCTTGCAAGGTAGGTGCAATACCACTTGAGCTAAATCTCCAGCCCAATACTGTTTGAAGTGTCCAGTTCATTTACATTAAGAGCACTCATATTGTTGTAAGACAGAGATCCCCTCTGTTTTCCTTCACCCTCTAGTTCATATGTGGGCTCTTTAGCTGTATCTCAAACTCAGTTAATGTAAAGAATGATTTACAAAACACAAGGAAAAGTATCGTTAGTTTTATGTGGACACTAGGATCTTCATAAAACAATGAAATTGGATGAAATGACCAAAGTAGTATGGTGCTACATTTTGTAGACAAAGAACTATAACTTTGTGAAAGAGTGGCAGGACAAATGTAAATATATGGAATAGGATGATGCTAAGTTTCAGGAATGTTACTAACAGAGTATGGAGGTGATATAGATACTAGTGGAAGAAGAGAATTACTTCAGAGTTTGGTTGTTTAGCTTCACTCCAGCCCCAGTTATAAGCTGGCATCCGAAGCTATATTCCAGCCTCAGTAAGGACACAATCTTTAAGGCTTGCTGCATGAGAGGGAAAACAGACAAATTGACCCTTTCTGAATTAGTTTCTCAAATGATTTCATCTTCAAATAATCAATATAGCATTTTGGCATATTTTGCCTTCACTCCTTCATTTTTGTACTACGATCACTGACTTCTATTCACAGAACTCTTTTCATCTGGAAAAACTGAAACTCTATGACCCTTAAATCCTAAATAGCTCCTTATTCTGTACTCATTAAATATTAAATAACTCTCAATTCCTCTTATCCCCAGCTCCTGGCAAATAGACTTCTATTTTCTGCTTATATGAATCTGACTATACTAGACATCTCTTATAAGTAAATCATTAAATATTTGTTTTTGGTGACTAGCTTATTTTATTGAGTGTAATGGCCTCAAGTTTTATCCATGTTGTAGCCTGTACCAGAATCTTCTTTTGTAAAGGTTCGATAATATTTCATTGTATGTCCATGCTACATTTTGTTTATGTTTTCATCCCTTGATGGACACTCAGGCCATTTCAATCTTTTGGGTGTTACAAGTAGTTCTACTATTAATTCTAATGTACTCCCCAGCATTTTTATAAATGGATATATTATTTTGCCTGTACTTCAGATTGAACCAATGAGCTATATCCTCAGAACTTTTTTTTTATCTTTATTGGTACATTAAATATACACATCATGATTGCACTCCATAATGGGGATTTGTACCAGTATAAGACACAACTTAATTCTCATTTTTTCCCATAGTTCTACCCACCCTACCACCGCCCATATATATAAAATTTGTTTCTTTACTTTTTTGTTACAATCTCAACATTGTCCCCTTTCACCTTATTTTACATTGAGCACTTTCTATTTCACAATATATAACATACAATGCTAGGACTCATTTACATCTTCCATTTTCTCATCATCCATTTTCTCATTTTCAAAAGATGTGATATGTACCTATCTGTGACCTATTTATTTCACTTAATCCTCAGAACTTTTTAAACTTCATTTTGGGACTAAGTTGACCAAGACTAACTTGTGGAGGGTGCTCTTGATCTTTTTTTAAACCACCTTTCTTCAGCAACTTGAGTAGCCAAGATTGTAGGCATATGACATATTAAAAAAGTACAAGATAACATTATTATTTTTCTTTTTTTTGAGATAAGGTCCCACAATCTAGTTCTGGCTGGCCTTGAACTCACTATATAATCCAAGCAGACTGTGAACTCATAGCAGTCCTCCTGCCTCAGTCTTTCAAGTGCTAGGATGACAGGTGTTCACCACCTCACAAACTGACATCATTTTTCATTTATGATGTGTATATGTGAGTTCTTCAAAATTTATTTGTTGAAACTCTAACTACCAAGATGATGATTTTGAGTGAGGGGTCCCTGGAAAGTGATGAGGTCATGAAAGAACAGCTTTCAAAAATGAATTAGTGCCTTTCTAAATCATCCTAAGAAAATTTGTGTTCCTCCATCATAAGAGGACAGAAGATTCCAGCAACATCTATAAACCAAAAAGCAGGGTCATACTAGGCAGCAAATATGCTGATGCTGTCATTTGGAATTTTTCATCATCCAAAACTTTTAGAAATAATTTTTGGCATTTTCTTATAAAATGCACTAAAATAGTCACTATATATATATATATATATATATATATATATATATAGTCAATATATATATACTCAATATATATTATATAATATATATACTTTATATATTATATAATATATTATATATAAAACAAATATATATGTATATATATATGTATACATATATATACATATATATATATATACAACAAAGTTTCTAGGTCATTTTAATAAACCTAGAAAAACTTAGACATTTTTCAAATTAATTTTTTTTTTTTTTAGGTTTTTTGAGACAGGGTCTCACTTTGTAGTTCAGGCTGGCCCCCAGCTCAGCCTCAAACTCACATCACAGCAATCCTCCTGCCTCTGCCTCCCGAGTGCTAGGATTACAGGCGTGAGGCACCACGCCCGGCACTGTGGTATGTGGTACTGATTGCTGCTGGGTGTGAGTCTCCACACCCAGTATTGTATGTGGTCACTGGGGAATCAAACCCAGGCCTTTGCGCTTGCAAGACAGGTGCTGAAACCACTCAGCTAACTCCCGGCCCAAATTAAACTCTTTTTATTGTGCAGGTTAAAACTGTATATAAAACATAAAATTCTCATTTTGTTAGGCATAAAAAATGTATACTTTTAAAGGAAAAAGTAACTATTTATGTGTTTATCTTGACTCACCATCCTCCACGAGAAATTATCATGCAGTTCTCCATCCTTGCTGGTAAAACATGAATGTACTCACTTGAGTTTTGTCTTGTCTTGGTGAAGAATTTCTTTCATAATGCGGTCTCCTCTCTTAGACTTCCTCGATCTTCTAGATGGCTGTTATGTGCAGCTAAAGAAAGCCCAGAAGATTGACTCAGCCCAGACACACCCTGCCAATGGTCTTGATCTGTTTAGGATGTAGACTCTAATCTAGTTGTCCTGTGATATCATTCTATGACTTGAGAACACCTGGGTTTCATTGGTGGGGTACCTCTCTGTCCCTGGATTTCCCATGAACCCATTTGTAGTTTCTGTTGTGCCTTCCTTTTCTGCCCAACATTGCTTATCCTGTCTTGTTATAAACTCATACTAGCAACTGACTTGATTTTCTTAGAAGAAAACATTCATGTAGTTATCTAGATTGTACTCTTGCTGCTTAATTATTTCCTCTCCAGTGTAATATTTATGCATGCAGTTTGTGACTCTGTTTCCTATATTTAATATGGCTGAAGCTACAGGGGCAAGATGAGAGAGAGAAAGAAAACTGGACTGTAGGTTTTCACTTAGGCAAGATTACCCATTGGTAACCATGGAGAGAGAAGAGAGCAAATGGAGAAATGTGTAGGTTGGAGTATGTACTGGCATAACTAGGGTTTGTAGCTGGAGAACAGTGGTTGGATTTCAAACCTTAGACACAGCACTTATCTTTTTAATGCAAACAGGGAGTAAGTAGGAAGGAGACCCAGGGCGGCTGGCAAGAGCACTAGAAAGAAGACTTTTCAACATGCGTTTCTGGTGTATTTAGCCACATCGGATGTCTTCTGACTGACCTTCACAATCATACCAGGCATTAAGAATTCTGATTTCCATTTTAAAATGAGGAAAGAGAGAATACTTTGAGTTAGAATCTTAAAACTCTAATTAAAAAGTCTCATCTTTTATTAACAGTAGCAGTTCCAACCCAACGTAATTTGTGAACAAACTAAGAAGAAATACAGATGCTCTTGATTTTCAAAATGTGTTTATCGCCTTATCCTGTTTACATCTCCATTTTCTCAGGAGATAAAAAGAAAACGTGAAGGGGGTAGGAATGTCGCAATAAATCTTTTGTTAGTGACAGAAGGAACTGCTGATCCTCACCGGTAGCTATGAAGTCAGAGACCACAGTCCTGACTAGGTCCCAGCCCTCGCTCCTCTGCTTCTTAAGGGACAAACTTTCCTGCGCACTAGTTCAGTAACGGAAGTATGTCCGAACCGCCCACCGCACCCAGGACTGGGGATTAAAAGTAGGACCTTAGCACCGCACTAGATTCCCAGTCCTTTTTAAAGTTTTATATTTTGAGACAAGTTCTTTCTAAGTTGCTAAATTGTCTAGGCTGGGTTCAAACTTGGCCTCCTGCCCAGCTTATGCTTGCTATTTTTAACTAACATTTCCTGCTGCCCCCTTCCTCTTCTTGTTCTCCTTCCTTCTCTCCTTTTCCCCTTTTCCTCATGCTCTTACTGTTCTTCCTTTTCTTCTCTTTCCATTCCTCCTCCTCCTCCTCCTCTTTTTCCTTTTCTTTCCCTTCTCATTCTGGGCCATTGAATAAAATGATGAACTTAAAACTATGAACTTATATACTATAAACCATTCCTACTTTAGAATCTTCATGCACAATTTTTACTTGTGAAAACTCATTTTGACAGCATTCCTGAAACAGAAATGAAGTCCCGAGGTTGTAGTAGGAGGGAGGAGTGAGGGGAAGAAGTAGATCTGGGAAGAGCAATTAAACACCGCAAGTCAAAGGCTCTTTACTGGTAGGATCCGGCCTGTTAGTTCCTCCTTCAGCCTGATGACCTGTGTTCTGATATCGGGTTTGAAGTTTCTGAAGAGACTGTATATTTCAGCCCAGTGGACCTGAAGCAAACCACGTGGTTAGAATTTCTTACTCAGTGTGTAGTGTCTAACACACAGGGTTGCATCTGTAGTCAACAAAAAGTACATTTAGCGATAAAGCAGCACATAGTTTGAAAAGGTGGCGCGTGAAACTGTGCGTGAACCTTGCTGCCATCCTATCTTGATTCTAGTTCCAAAGCAGCTGGAAGGACAGAGAACCTCTCAGAGGATTTGTGAGGGTGCAACGAGTTAATCTCCATAAAACACTCAGCAAAGTGGCTGCCACTTAGTCAGCGTTCAGTCACTGTTAAATACTAGTTATCTATGTTATTAGTGTTACAGTCCACCCTCCGGGCACTTTTGGATTTGTTTTTAGCACCTACAGTCTCCCTATTACATCATCTGCACACCTTTCATCTGATTCATTACCACAAAGCCATGCATCTTGCTCTATACAGCTTAAGTATAGAATTAGGGAATAAAACATAATTAGCAGAGTTCTTAGTATCCTCATATGCTAATTTCTTTTTATTTAGTTCATTACTTGCAATTAAAAGCATTTTAATCATAAGTCTCTCAGTCTCAAACTTGTCTTTTTGCATTTGGTAAATGACTATTATTTCTAACAGACATTTGCAACCTTTCATTGTTTTTTTTCCTATTTATCAGTATTCTTCATGACATTAGTTCATTCCATAATATGCTCCTTAGAGTTTTATTAGTTGATGATTTCTTTGTTTTTGATAGTTACTTTTTCATTCTCAGAGAAAGTTTCCTCGGTTGTTAATGGGAGTCTAAATTGATCTTCTAACCTTCCGAGATGCCTAGAAATAAGCTTTTTGTGGAAGGATAGCGATTATAGAACCTTTCTCAATTTTGCCAGTCAGACACCTTGAAGAAATCAATTAGTAGGCAAATTATTAACTAATTGAGCATTTAGAGTGTTCTTACTTTTGAAAAATCAATTAGGCCTTTGCCCTTAGTTTTCAAGCATTACTTCATTATTAATTGTTTTAAACAGCAGTTCATCAGCGATGGATCTAGATCAGCTGACAGTTGTTTTTTGTTTATAGTCTTTGCTTAATTGATTAATACAATGAGCTGAAAACCTTTAACATCATTGATCATGTCATGGAATGCTGAGTAATTGGCTGGCAAAATGTGATTTTTTAAAATTAATGATTCAGTGGTTCAAAGGTTCAATTTTGCAGCAGATTGCAGTCAGCAAAAAGAGAAGATTTTCAGTATTTCTTCAACATGGGTGATCTGAATGATAGTCCCACCTCATTCTTGGAGCCAATATTATTTTTTCATCTTCATTAGTGATAATTTCTTGTTCTATAGAAAGCACAGGAGGCCACATTTATTATTTTAATGATGGTATTTTATTAGCCCTGGGTAAATGTGCCTTTCAATTGAAATTTTGAAGAGATTGCCATTGTTGTCAAATTCTAATTGAGCTACAAAAAGAAGATGAAATTATGATCCAATTCCATGCTTTATAAAGATATTCAAATGGGCACAATCATGACAATGAATAGGATAGTGATGTGGGGGAGTCTCAGTGCAGTAAACTGCTCTTTGAGGAAGTCTTTCCCGCCCCAAATCTCTCCAAACTCTTGGTCTCCTTTCTCTGTCCTCCCTGGTTTTGCAGATATAGGCCTAATCCTACAGTTGTGATGGCACTGAGTTTATTTTCATGGCAAACTCAGAAGTGAGATTGAGCTCTCAGAGCTCACATGCTTTCGCTTCTTTAGCACACTGCCTCTCTTTTAGTCACAGAATTGATGCCAAATGCATACTACTGGAACAAAGGGAAAAGAAGAAAGAAAAAAAGACACATATACACATGGAGGCATGGACTTCTTTTCACTCAGTGAAATGTATTTTGGCTATATATATAAAACCCATTGTCATGATCTATCATGCATCTATACTTTTTATCATCTATATATTTTATCTATCATCTATTTGTGTCATCAATATTGAAAATTTGTCATCAATATTTGTCATCTACCAATTCTTTTTATGAATCTGTTATTTCTGGGTTGTTGTTGTTGTTGTTGTTAAGACAGGGTCTCACTTTTGTAGTTCAGGCTAGCCCCAAGCTCAGTCTTGAGCTCACAGCAATCCTCCTACCTCTGCCTCCCAAATGCTGACACTGTAGATGTGAGCAACCATGCCTGGCACTGTGGTATGTGGTACTGATTGTTGGTGGACATGAGTCTCCACACCTGCAATTGCTGGATGTGGTTACTGGGGATTGAACTCTGGTCCTTGCACTTGAAGGCAGGGGCTGGAACCACTGAGCTAAATCCCTGGCCCTATTTCTGGTTTTATTTAATGTTAAAAAACAAGGTTCTTTGATTTTCAAGTTTTTGATAATTTTCAAGCAAATTTCTTTCTGTGTTTTGTATGTCTGTTTGTTTTTTTTCACAAGAACTCAGAATTCAGACTGGGTCTTAGGATGACTCCTGATAACTATTTGAATCTGTTTCATCTTTGTGTCTTTAAAGATTTTGAGCCAAAATATTAAGCTGATATTCCAAAGTGCATTGTGGTTGAAAACATCTCTTAAGATGTTATTAACAAAAGGTTGATCTATCATGAAATGAAATGCAGAAAATTCATGCCTTTAGAGAAATTATATCTGGGGGAATATTTTAGAATATTAACGTTTTTGTGATGTTTAATCTTAACTCTGTAGATCTCTAATTTCAGATCTTTATAATTGTTTTTGAGGAGTATTCTCCATTGTCTCTGGGAACTAATGGTCTGTGGGACATACTTTAAGAACTGCTGTTTTAACCAATAGATAGGTCATAAAATGTGACCTTGATTGTGCTTCATAAATAGAGAAAATTGTTGAGGAAAACCAGGACCTCACAGACTTCCCACAGGCGACTCATTAGTGCAATAACTTTTATTGTTTCATTTTCCATATATTTGTTCCTTTTTTCTAATAAAAATTGTACATTGCAAACAAACAAACAAAAAAAGATCAAAGGAAAATGTCTTTATAGCTGTTTAGTTTGTAGGGAGTCCACACTCAAACTAATTTGGGAAGTGAGGGGTTAAAATCAAATGGATCTTTCCATGTCCTCTCTGACCACACATGAGATTATTGATATAGAACTGACTCTAGTGAGGTCACAGTGTACAGCTTTCCTGAGTTTTTAAACCACAAGCCCCTTTCATTTGTAGGCATTTGAGGGACAACTGTCGCAGTTCACTATGGACAATGCAAGGACTTCTGGAAGAGCCTTGTCCCTGTGCTTTGTGTCCCTCACCATGTGCAGTGAGCGCGTTCCCCTCTCGGTGCTTTCAGGTTGGAGTCTGAAGCGCTGAAGCCCATTGTCAGCCTCCACAGCTGTCTTCCAAGGACTAGGCTGGGGCTAAAAACTCATAAAAATACAATTAATATGCATCTGGGAAAGAGTTGCTCAGGCAAAGCACCACACACACATAATGTGTTCTGTCCAAAACTTCATTTTCCAAACTGAAGAACAATAATATGCACGTTACCCCAGGTGAGTGTCTACACAGACTCTTGGCAGCTTGTGATTAGATAAAGGAGCCCACACATCCTGAACACAATTAATGGAGTTAAAATTAAGCACCATCACAAAGGGACAAGGATGAGATGCACTGATGTTCAAATATTTGTCACCTTCAGACTTTCTTTCTTACTTTCTAAATTGTAATGAATATTGATGTTGAGCCATAATCTCATTTTCTTTCCCAAATGATTAAATCTGAGTTTCAACTTTATCCTTGAGTGTTCAGTAGACCAGAGTAGTGAAAGAGGAAAAACAAAACTAAAAATGTATGAAGAAATTTAAATTATATAATGTGCTTATAGTCTTATTAATTCATAGTTAAAGAAAATGGTGATTTAATACTATTTTTGTAGATTCAGCAGCTACTGGGAAAATACAAGAAGAAACTTTTTAAATAGTTTGAGAAGCATGAAGAAAATTTTTATTCAAAGTAGAGAAACTTGATTTTACAATATATTTAACGTATAAAAATCCAAACAAGCAAATTTGGAATGGAAATGGAAGAGTATTTCTTATACTTAAAGTGTAAAACCAGGTAGGCATGGTGGGGCATGCCTGTGACCTCATGACTGGAGTGGTGGAGACAGGAGGATCACTGAGAATTCCAGGCCAGCCAGAACTACCAAAAGCACACAAACAAAAATGTGAAAGCAAATGAAGAGTAAACTTAAGGAAATTATGAAAAATGATGAATATTTTTAAATATAACTTTTTTACATATTGCAGGCATTAGTTTTTACATAATTATATTTTTGATGGACATGTTTTTATAGGCTACAGTATGTTTTGATATACATAAGTAGAATGAGTAAATCAAGCTAATATAGCCACCATCATGCTTATTATTTTTTGTTATAATTAAAACTTGCATTCTTAATTATTTTGAAATATATATTTTTTATTATAGACACTGCTGTGTGATGAATTTGAAAAGATCTCTAGATAGTTCCTCCTGTCCATCTAAATTACTCTAGGTTATTTTTATTGTCTATATAAAACTTTCTACCCTTTGACCTACACCTCCCATCCTCAGTCTCTCTCCTTGTAGGAATTCACGTTTTAAGGTTCCTGTTTGTATCTAGATGTCCCCCAGAAGCCTCGTGCACTCATAGGCAGGGCTTTGGGGAGCAATCTAGATCACGAATGCAAGATACTCATCACTATATTAGTTGACTGATGGGTTTATAGCTGGGTGTGGTGTGGGGAGGAGGTCACTGGGCATGACCCAGAAGGGTGTTTTATATATCCCTGCTCCTCCTTAATCAGCACTACTTCCTGCCTGCCAAGCCCGTCTGCTTTTTGCCTTGGAGCCAGGTGAAGCCTCTGCACCCTGTGAGCCAGAGTACACCCATTATTCCTTAATTGTGAGCTCCAGATATTGTGTCGCAGTGGGGACAAAATAACAGACAGTTCCATGTATGTGAGACCATATATCATTTGTCTCTCTGTTCCTGGATTATTTTACTTAACACAGTGCCCTCTAGGATCATCATATTGCAAATGGCATCATTTCCTTCTTTTTAAAAGCAGACTTCTTTTCTGTAATATATATAACATATGTCAGAATATACATCATTTTCAATGCATTTATGTGTTGATGAGTGAAATAAAATGGTGGTTTAATGCAGTCGTTGTTTGAAGCTACATTTCTCATGTATAGCTCTTTGTCACTGCTATTGTGCATGATGGCCATCAACATGGGATGCAGATGACTCTTCAGCACCTGATCTCAGTTCCTTTGGATCTATAGTGAGACATGTGACTGTTGGGTCACACAGAGGCTATACTTGTAGCTTTCGAGGAGTCTCCATATTGTTTTCCACAATGGCTGTATGAATTTACATTCCCTCCAAGAGTGCACAAGTCCTTTTTCTCCTGATCGTCAATGAAAATTATTTTTTATCATTCCAACTGGTGTAATGTGATCTCTTACTGGAGTTTTACAGTATATGTCTCCAATGAGTCATGTTGCCAGTACATTTTTCCATGTACTGTCTGGTAGCTATGTGTAGTTCTGATTTTAAGAAATTTCTGTTTAGTATTTTATTTTAAAATTGGATTATTTTGCTTTTGTCTACTGAGTTGCTATGTGTGTCTGTGTGTTTGTGTTTGTGTGTGTGTGTGTGTGTGTGTGTGTGTGTTTTGCACATGTGTAATTCAAGCAGTTAGGCTGAGGTGTGAGGGTAACAAATTTGAGTTTTGTTTGAGCAAATGAGCAAGATAAGAGAAGAGAGTGAGAGAGAGAGAGAGAGAGAGAGAAGGAATGAAGCTCTCTGAGTTCAATCCCCAGTAATGCTAGAAAAAAAATGCTTCTTACATATTTTGGATGTTATTCCTTTGTTAAAGGTTTGGTTTGCCATTATTTTCTTTCTTACTGTAGCTCATCTCTTTACTGTGCTGAGTTTGAAAAAGAAAAGAATCTATATTTGAAGATGGTATAAGAAGGACTTTTTTGAAATACAAAGTATCATTTGCTGAGCATGCACCTTACTGCAGGCATTAACTAAATATTTTCTGTAAGTTATATCATTGAGGTCTGTCAGCACTCATACAAGAGTCTATTTTCCTCAGTTTACTTTGAACCTGAAAGATGAAATAAAAGATGCAGAGAACAGAAGAGAATTAGAATATAACGCAGCCCATGACTGGTTCTCATTTCTTCCGTAATAAAAGAATTCCAGTGTTGCTATGTTGCCTAATACTTTCCCCTAACCATCAAGGAGTGACTCAAGAAGTTGTATGTCATTTTCCAATTGAAGGATTTTATTGACACTAATGCCATTCAAAACCCGTACCTTTTCTGTATCTTAAAGATGATGTCCCATGTCCACCTAGAATTTCTTTCTTTATATTATCAGCAAGAAGCTGGATATATTAAACATTTTAAAAAATCATGGAAAATTTGAATACTTTATAATCGTGTAATTCTTTCCATCCTTTCTTCATTGTAGCCCAGACAAAGGAAGTTGAAGAGCATTCTGGGCAAGCACCATCAAGAATGCTACCTTCTAGGAACATACACTGATACTCGGGCATGAGTCAAGCCAACTGTGATGGTTTCCAGTTGCAATGGTTGTGGGCACATGGGGAAGCATAAGTATATTTTGATTTTATTTTCAAATTCTTAGAGGAAGCAAAACAAGAGCAAAAACAATAACTTAATCCAAAGGTAAAAAGCAATAACTCCTCATGCAAATGTGATTATTATGTATTATTGTCACTTTAAGTTTTCAGGGAATATTTTTTTCATAGAAGAGAAAAAAACCCTGGTTGTGTATATGGGCGTGTGTGTGTGTGCATACATGTACACACAAGCATGAAACTAAGTACATAAAAGATCTAGAATGTAATTGCAGATGCGTTTCTTTTTGAAACTCATTTTGATGTTTATGCAGGTGAGGTTTAAAAACACAAAAGGCATTCAATTCAGAATTATGGTTTTCACAAAAATTGCAGCATAATTCTATCTTACATTTATTCATATTTTTGTAAAACATATGACCATTTCCAAAACCTCTGGGTATAATAACATATTTTAAAATACCAGCATAATTACCAGACTGAAAGAGAGCACTAACTATGCATTTTCCCCAAAGAAAACCATTTCACACATCTCAGAATTTTATATTAAGCCAAGAATTTAATATTCCAAATATATAAAAAGAATGAGCTATTGTTTCTTTGGGAGTCATAACTTAAGATTTTAGACTTCTGTCTATTTAATATTTCCAACGTGGCTCTGCATTTATGTAATTTTGGGGTGGGTTTGAATATACAAAGTTTGATCATAAACTGGCTCTCCTGCACTTCCCTGAAATCAACACAGAATTGCAGACCTATTTTAATATGTGTTAGGTTTTATGCATACAGATGACACATTACTAAACAATTCCAACTGTGTGTTTTATAAAACCAGCACAGTTCAATGTTCCCCTAATTCTGTGAGTCTGGGGAACATAAATAATCATTTTAATTCTCTGGTAGACACTGAATTGCATAGTAAATTATATCAAGCCTAGAAAAGCTCTATTTTTTAAAACTCGCATATTCTTTTTATATGAAGAATCTGAGATATGAAGTAACTTAAAATGATATTTAAAGTTTTGACTAAAATCAACTGTAACACTTGAAATAATTCTTTTACTGTTTTAAGAAAAATGCTCCAGAGACCATTTGAAGAAAAAAAAAAAGGTTATATTGAAGAAAAAGGCAGAGAGAAAGAAAGATAATTAATAGGATATACTAGAGATGAATAACTAAATGAAAATATACAGATCTTCCAGAGCCCAAAGCAGCCAGAATAATATTAATCAAATCTCACTGATTCTTAATTGGAATAATGAGAAAACATTCTTAGCCTGCTTGATCATGTTGGCATTTTAATTAAACTTTCTTGAATCCTGGAGAAAACAATAGGTTTTTTGTTAGAACACTTTTTTGTTCAACTGTTACCAAAAATAGTTCTGAAGGCAGTAACCAAGTAGTATAATTGGGGTCTTTATGTGTAGTAACAAGGCAGAACATGTTGCCATATATTCAGAACTTTGGCTTTTAAAGAGCTGACACTCAGTCTGCAGCTACAAGGTACCAGAACAATGAAATGTGGATTTAATTAGAACAAACTTCCCACATTTTCCAAGATGATGCCCTGGTTATTCTTCTATAGCATGTACCTAATAGAACAGTTCTGGTCTAGTGGAATAAAGATTTTTAATAAATAAATAGCTGACAATTTAATGTATACTTATATAGCATACTAGGTGCCCAAGTCAGTGTTCTTTGTTCTGGAGAAATATTAGCTTATTTAATCTTCATAACCATTGTCTGATATAGGAATCCTTTTTATTCCCATTTTAATGATGAGGACTCAGAGGCACAGCAAGGTTAATAGCTTGTCCCACACTATGAAGCTAACTAGCTGCCAAGAGAGGATTTAAACCAGATAATCTGATTTCTGAGTCTGTATGTCCAGTCTCATGATGCTTTTTAAAAAATGCATTTTTCATGCTCAACTGTCTTATTGAAAAGTGTACATATATTATCTCATTTTGTCCTTAGAACAGGACTTCAAAGTATCCTTATCATAATTTTACAAATGGGGAGAATGAAGAACAGGGAAATTAAATAACTTGATCAAAGTTAAACCACTAGGAGGAAAAAATTCAGTCCACTTCTAGCTGACCTGAAACTATCCTCTGGTACAATCTCTTCCCAATAGAATGGGTAGCATTTAAAGACTGAAGCATTTGATTTACTGCCTTAAATATCATGTGATATTTCATTATATTATACATTTTCCATGAAATTAAAATGTTAGATAAATTAAAATTTATCTGCCCATGGAAGACTGTTCTTGTTATGGAGAGATGTCTAGGTTTTATGAGGCCAGAATCTTACATCATCTGAGAAATCATCTTTAGGAATAAAGAATACAAATTTATGCATGTAAAAATTAAATATGTAAGTAACTCTTAGTATGAATGAGATAAATGACATTACAAAATTTGACTCTGTGGCTTTGGCCATTGGATTATCATGCTGAGTGCATTTGTATAATGGGAGGAAATTCTTTCATTGCAAAGTTAGCCACAGCTTCATTGTAGGTGGAAAGTGAAGCATGACCATGAGAACCCATGGCTAAGGCCTCCTGAGGCTTTCAAAACAGACCTGTGCCAGTGCGGGGTCATGAACTGAGCTTCATTAGCTTTGCAGTAAATTCAGGTCTGCAGTAAACCTGCCAGGCACCCTCTCTGTTGGAAGCAATGTCTGCCCTCAGGAAATGGTAAATTTGCCAGCCTAAAACGATATTAGACCAGTGATGTGAACATATGTTGTGCTGGGAGTAGGAATGGAGGTGGGAAGAGGGAGGAAATTCTGTATTTCATTTTTGATCACATTATACTAATCTGGAAAAATTGGAGACAATCTTTAATGATTTATACTTAAGAGTAAGAAAATAAATTCTGTAGTGTTTTCTCCCTATTTACAAAGAACTCTGGTAGGTAAAAACTCTGCCTAAGAGCTTGAGGTAGACCAAGACAGAGCTAAAAACAAATTTTCAAGCCTTTTTTTTTTTTTGGATTTGTAGAACCAAGAATGATGGGCAAAGGCAGACAGGAAGCCCTTGTAAAGATCTCTGTGTCTCATCCTTGGAGAAATCTTGCATTTGTGCTAGAGAAGAAGGGCCAGCAGTGTGAACTGAAAGGCTGCGCAGGGTAGTGGAAATGTGGTCTCCATTCTGGTGTGGGAAAGCGTCAGAGACTCATTTGCTCTGTGACGATTTCTGATCTTTAACATAAGCTGGCTTATCTGTCACTCAGTTTGTGTAGTGGAGAAAGTCCAATTGTAGGAAAATATGAGATCCCTCTCTCCCCAGCTGATTTCCTTCCCTTCCCTCATAGCAAGCGACTACTTTGCCACATGACCTGGAAGATCATAGGAAGAATGGGGACGCATCCTTTTACTAGTAATGGAGAAATGCAAGTGAGCAAAATCTCTCACGTCCCAGGCTGTTTGGCAGATGCCCCATGGAAACACTCCTGCAGTAGAGAAGAGATTTCTGGGTTATGAGCACAGAGCACTCTTGTCTTTTCTTCACTACATGTGCAGCTCCTAGGGGTGAGTGGAAATTGAGGTTTAAATACCATTTGCCTAATTATTTGCAAGTTATAAATCAAATGATATATTACTGAGATATGAAGTTATTTTTTACCCTGAAAAAAATGTGCCTTCATAATAACAAGATGGAAAAATATTTGTAAAGCCATGAATTTCAGACATCTAAAAGTTGGCATGATGTAACAAAGATGACTGATTCTATTGTTTCACAAACAGCTAGATGTTCTGTTGATGGGTCAAAGATTTATGAATAAATAGTAAAGATGTACATAATTTATATTCAATTAATATATTTTAAAAAATTTATTTTCCTTTCCTATATTTCAGTAAAATGACTAATCATATCATTGTATTTAAAGTTGGATGAAACTTAGGTTTTCTTGGCAGTAATAATTTGAAGGAGAGGATGACAAATATTTTGAAGAAGCTGATAATTTAGGTTTTAATAATTGCCCTACATATAGCTACAGGCTATGTATAAATGACACTGTATTCCAATAAAACTTCATTAACACGCATCATAGTCTGTTGATCAAGGATGCACAGATAAAGCTAAGTTTTGTATGAGTACAAAGTTAAATACATTTTCATTATAGATGTGAAATAAAACAAATACTAAAAGAAATTTAGTAGTTTCTTATATATAATTTAAAATATTAAAATAACCTAAAAAGTAAAATGAAAAAAATCTAATCACATTCATTAAATTATGATAAAACCCTTAGATAAAACAAAGTTACTCAAGTGAGCTAACATTTTTATTTGATCTTTGAAATTTCAATACATTTATTTGAATATGCTAATATTAAAACATGTTTATTTGTAATTTCGGATTTCAATATCTATGCAGTTGCCTATGTAAATTGTGAGTAATATCATTCATTCATATTACATCTAGACTTGCCTCTATACAAATTTAAGTTTATCATGGTTATTTAATATTATGGAAAGGCCTTCAGCCCCTTTTATGAAAATAGTGAAAGTTTATTTAACACTAGAATGTCTGCAAGTATTAACTCAACCACAATGAGAAGCAAGGAAATGAATAAATGGCATAAAGTTATAATGCAAGAATATGTTGCATGCAGGCTATTGGAGAGAAAAGGTTCTGAGTTAATTAATTCATATTTATTCTTGTTCAAATGATCTGTTTATACCAATTTTATCCCCTACACCCATTGACAGGGCTACAACTCAGAAGTGTGTGACATTTGAACACAATTACTTTTTATTTAGCTAATATAGGTCAAAGAAGAAAATAAGTGTTTCTCTGAGGCTTTCATAGTATTATTTGCAAAAGTAATGTTTGATGGTATACAAAGTACCTTGCTAGTGCTGAGCATTAATTCCTGAATGATAGTTACTTGTTGTAGGAGAGAAATGTATTTTTAATGAGGTAAAATGTGGATCTGGATAATTATTTTTCTTGTATGTAATACTTTATTATTTCCTTTTTCAAAATTATGGCCTACATTATAATAAAATGTATATAGATTTTAGTTCTAAATGTTTTATATAATTTATACATTGTTAAACTAATTAGACCCCATGATTTAAAAAGTTTTAGATAAACTATATTTCTGTATGTATATTTGAGAAATCTATTATATTTTATGTTTTATTAAGTTATATATTTCTCATTTATCAATGGACTTTGAGTTATTTCTAGGTTTGATATTATATGAACAAAACTGTGCTATACATGTCTAACTTTGTTAGGAAACTTCAAAAAAAAGTTTCCAAAGTGTGGAATTTTGTATGCATATTCTTATTGATCATTATCTTTTTGGCCTGTTATATCTTAGATATAATATTCTATCTTATATGTTCATATCTAGTTTATCTTTCAGCACATAAAATTTCAGTATTTTTACTTTGGCTTTTCTTCTGGGTGTAAATATGTAGTATTTTATTTGGATTTTGGTGTTTATTTTCCTGATGATTACTGATATTTAGCACTTTATCATATATTTTCCGTGATTCGTATATATTTTTTGTGAAGCATTTGTTCTTGCCCTTTGCTTCTTATTGCACTCAAATAGGTTATCTTTAGTGATTTCTGAGAACAAGAATTCTTTATTTATTTTATACACATATCCTTTGTCTGACCTATGTTTTGTAAATATTCTGTCCCAGTCAGTGATTTTCTTTTTTGTTTTCATTTTTTCCATTTTTTATGAGCACATGTTTTCAGTATCTAATGATTCCATTCTTTGTGGGGACTTGGTATGTGTACATAATGTATCTTAATTTTTTTCATCCTCTTCCTCTACTTTTTCTCTTCTTTTCCTCCATATCTTGCTTCCCTTCTCTTTTCTAAAAGATGTGTTTCCTATCTCTTGTCTTGCTTTTTATTTATGTTTTTAGTTTCCCATATAAGAGCAGCCATGTGATATTTAAGCTTATGTGCCTGATTTATTTCAGTTAAGACTATGATATCAAAATGCATTGGTTTTTCTACAGATGACTCAAGTTTATTCTTATTTATGGCAAATAGTCTGGTATAAATTTCACATTTTATTCATTCATGTGTCTGTTGATAATACCTTATGATAAAGAGAAATTGTAATTTTTAATTACCCAAATCTTCTTTTAAACATTGCTGTAATAGTGAGTTTGTGCTACATAGGATTGCTGGAAACTCTAGGCCCAGTTAGAGATTCCCCTGCCCAGGTGTGTAGCCTGATACTGGCTCCTGTATTCATTGATGACTCTCTAGGAGACTCTGGGCTATTGGAAGTTTTCCAAACCCTTGTTCTTACTGATTTATGAAGCTCACACTAATTCCAAAGGGCCACATATTATTTCATATGTCAGAATATGAGGAGGGAAGAAGATATTCTGTCTTGCTGTTATATCTCCTAGTAGACATCATGTATATGACTGAGATAAGTTACATAAGATCTTGTACGCAGTATCGCTTCCTTACAAAGAGTGTGCAACATCATTTCAGCACCTATAATTGTTTCCTTCTCAGAAATATTTTGTTAGCTATCTCTGGAGCAATTTTCTTCAAAGTGTTTAGGCAAGAGGCAAGGATATAATAGGCTTAGTAGTCTGAGGAAGATATTTCACTGACTTCCCCAATACCCCTTTTCCACACGAACTATATCACCTAGAATGTTCCTTGGTCAGAAGACCTGGGGGTCCGGGATGTAACGGCACTTCGCAAAGTCCTGAGTTTGGTCCAAGATAATGAAAAAAAATGTTGAAACTGTAAGCTGGAAGTCTTGCTCAGTAGCGGAGTACTTGCTTAGGATATGTGAGGATTGGATCCTCAGCACTATAAGAAATTGTTTATGAGATGTGATATTTTATTGTACTTCATCATACTTCCCGGTCACAACTATTTGTCTAGTTTTTCTGAAAAATCAACTGAGTCCAGACACTGTGTTTCATTCATTAATAAACTCCAGTACATAGCACCTTGTCCATATGGCATTAATTCCCCGGAATAAATAAGCTTGTACTTTGAAAATGACACCTAGCAGCAGGAAATACAGATCCATAATCGTGCGTCGCTCCCGTGTGGCTGCAGGAATCATCTCTCCGTGACGTTTAAAACCTGCCCTGGATCGCAACTGTACAAGAATGTCTGCTGCCGCCTCTCGGAGGGTTTGAGACTCTCAGGATCTTCGCGTTTCCTTAGAGACTTAGCATCGCTCTTTATTTGCTACTATTGTGCTGAGAAGGCTGAGGTGTTGGATTTGCGCCCAGTTGATCCCCCGAAACACCTACTTATGATGTCTGGAGACTGCAGCCTCTTCATACTGGCCAGGTCACAGCTGTAGGGGAGGGACGCGTAACCCCTCAACTGGCAAGGGCCAGGGCCTGAGTGATACAGTGTGGACATTTTCCCACACAGTGCAGAAGTACCATGGTTATCAGAAAGATGGGCAGAGGAAGGCCTCCTTCCCCGTGACGCAGAAAAGGGAAAACTTGCCTGGCAAAGCTCCTGGCATGTTATTGCTCATCTAAACATCTTAAATATTTGGGAAAACTGAAAACATGCATGCAAGCTCCCACATGCATAAACGGAGACTCCAGCCTTCATTAGCTGTGTTTTCTAGCTTTTATCTCTCATTTCACTCCATATTCCTTTAGTCTCATAGCTGTACCTTCCAGTAACCAATTAATATTTTCTCTGATAAATGTTCCTTTTTAAGTGTAATCTATCTTTGATGTTAAGCTCAACATTTTTCTTGTAACTTCTAAGAGAGTAGGAGATACATAAATTTAAAGAGCTGGGGACAAAAATACAATGTTATTTTCCTAAATCCTGAAGTAACAACTTGGACTGTTTGGATTCACACACTTATAATTTTTTTTCCTTATTAATGACAGTGTTCTACTGAAATCAGTTAGGATTTTAATGTATTTTCATGTAGAGAATACATTAAAATAGAATAGAAATGACAAAATTTGGAATCTACATTCATGCACCTGGAGAAAGATAAACTTATAGTTATGCTCTGTGTTCCCCAAGAACATTTAAATAACAAATGCAAAACAAGACTTTGGAGGACACAGCATAGAGCCGTGTGTTGTGCTGATTAAAATTATAGCGGGTCACAAAGGAAACAGTGGGACATAAATACGTCTAGAATTTAAAAGAACTTATGGTTTTGTCAATTTTTGGAGATAGCAGTTGGTATTAGCATATTTCAGCTTCTAATTCAGAAAAGAATTGTTGAAATAATTTCCAAAGCAATTTTGATATTTTCCTTTCTTTTATTTTGAAAGGACATTTAGTTTTTTTGCTTGGTTTTCTCTAGAAAGCATATAGTGGTAGTTGTAGGTTGAATGTATTGAATAAGATGCATAACCTAGTTCTGTGGCTCATTATGAGAAATTGACTGGGTTAATAATAATGACTTTACCAACTTGGCTACTTTATAAATTATAGTGTGTGTTTTCTTTTATTATTTCATTTAATAATATGCTCCAGAAGTGATAGCCTATTTTGCATAAACCTATACTCTTCCTTGCTTTTCACTAGTATACATTAGGAATTTTGTTTTGTTTTGTTTTCCACATACAGATTTAGCAGAAGATATATATGCCAAAGTGCAGAACAGTCAGTATATGCCTGGATGACCTGGGCAGAGATGTGCTTAGTTCTACTACACATTTGATCATTTGCATTTCTGTGTGTGGGGATATGTGTGTGTTCATGTATGTGTAGGCATGTGTGCACACTGACAATTGAATCCAAGCCTTCATGCATGATCCCTTGCACTTCTCTAGAGATATTTCACATGTGTTCTCAAAGGACTCCAGGAAAAAAATTCCTGCCATTCTGACTTAGTGAAGGGAGAATGGCATGAGCTGGCAACTATAAAGGAATTTACAACTTTAAAATTTTGATCTAAGTGTTTACACATTTCTAAGCTAAAAAAGAAAATTCTAGGCTTTTTTGCCTTCTCTTTCACACCTGACTTTCCATTCTGTGTGTCCAAACTGAACTCTGTTTTGTATCTATAATGATACAAGAAATTGGGGCACAATGAAAAGGAAAGACTTTATTGCTTTATAATATGTTTGCAATTGTGTATAATTATTTTTGTTGATTAGTTGACCATAGTAATCACAGGACCATAGAGTGATTGAATTTAGAAATGGAGAAGACCCATTGGGTATCATAATCTTTCTTCCTGTCAAAGAAAGAGTGTTCTCTGTAATACAGTGGGGTGTGTGTGTGTGTGTGTGTGTGTGTGTGTTGCGCAATTTGATACAATTTAGTAGATTGAAATACTAGAATGTTGAGAAAGAGAAAGGACAAATATGATAACAATAATACTAGTAGAAGCAGCAGTTGTTATGGAACTCTATCTATATTGCCAGGCATCAGACCTAAATTATATCCACCATAAATGTTAATCAGCTATTATTATCCTTATTTTGTGCACAAGGAAATGGAGCTTAAAGAAAGACAAAAATGACTATGGCTATGAATAGTAGAACTCAGGTTGGACTTTGGTCTCAATCTTTAGTCTATTCAGTTCCCGTTATGCAAGAATCTCACTTGGTCAGTCTAGCAAGAATCCCCGTAAGCTGACATTTCCTCTGTGTAACTCTCACTCTACAGGTTCCCTCCGTGGCTTCCTGGCTCTAAACCCCTTGTGTCCTCAGAGTATTCTCAGGTGATCCCCTGTACTGCCCACACTGTAAAATCCTTCCTGCACTCATGCATCATGAGTAAAACCTCCTTTTCTACCTTCAACACGTGTCTGAATAATTTCTTTTACACACTAGTGAGCTAGTCAGGGATTTAGGACTGAAATTAAAACTACACCCAAATGGACCAATGCAGAGGTTTTGTGAGGAAGGTGAGTCTAATCTTCAGGAACAGGGTCTGCAGGGCATTTGGAAGCAGGTAGGTGCTGTGCACAGCTCACTTCTTTCCTCTTCTCAGGGAGTCAGTCAGAAGTTGATGCAACAGGCCCGCAGTCAGGAGGAGGCCTGGCTCATGGCCTCAGGCCATGTGCAACTTGCAAAGGACTGTCTGGAAATATGTTGCCTAAAAGTCATCATTGCATGTAGAATTTTCTGCATCACCAGGTGTGATGAATTTACCATGAAAGTTAAAGGGTATTCTGAATTATCCTAGGGAATTCTGTGCAAAATTGGGAAATAAAAAATTACATTGTTGATCTGTTTTCAACAGCAACTACCTGTCCTTCTGGCCTCATGAGAGATCCAGTCTCCTGCCTGTCACAGAATCAGGGAAGAAGAGCTCCCACCCTATTTCTGTGCGTTAGAAAGCTTCCCTGAGACTTCCCTTTGTTGTGTCTGAATAACAAGTATGTAAATGACTTGTTGGCATGAAGAGGCCAGAGCAGGGTGTCAAGACTGAAGCGATCTCCGCACCTTAGTCTCCTGGTTTCTGCTTGTTGATGTATTATACTCTCCCAGGACCTCAGAGTCACCCGCTCTGGTTTTCAGGGATCAGTGGGTCTCCTCTGTGTCACTCTGCATGATAGTGGGTTCTGTGACAGACAGTGTTGACCAAATGATAAAAGCAAAAGCAGTTCATCTAGAACTTGCTACAGCAAAGGTGTTAGCCACTGTCACTTACATTCTGGAAGAGACTCAAATGCAAATGGAGGAGTGGGAAAGCTTCATAGTGAAAAAAGGAAGCCTGGAGTATACGCTGAACTACAAGCTATTGGCCTGGGCAGGTGTAGGTGAGGTAATAAAACATAATCCATCCTGTGTGCAGGTGCATTTTTGTTTTTTTCTGGTTGGTCTTAAATTGGAAACATATGCAAAGATTCTGGAAGAACTCAGTTACTAGTCAATTCCTAGACATTTTGGGCCATTTGTTGCTAAAATCATTGCTTTACTTCCTGGATTGTCACTAGAGCTAACAGTCTTGCTCCCTGCACGTCTGGCTTGGAGCAGACACATATGCTGGATTGCTTAGAGTAGATGGTGATTTGGTTCTTGGGCAGGTTTTTGCAGGTGGTGGGTAAGAGTTCTGTTACACATAGTCTTTCCTCTGCCCTTTTGTGTATTCAGTTTCTCAGGATTTAGGGATCTGGGAGGTCAAAGGTGGTTGTTTGTGGGAGTGACAAATAAGCTTGAGTGTGTGCTGTGTGATGTGTACATGGAAGGGGATGCAGCAGGAGAAGCAAGGAGGGGCAGGAAAACAGGAGCCTGTCACAGCTGGGAGCAGAGTTGGCAGCCCCATATTTTCACATCCTGAACTTGTGAACTCTAGGAAGTCACAGGCTCCTAAAATTGGACCCATTACTCTTCCGTTTACCACAAATGGTTTGTTTTTTATAAGTTTTTATGATTTGAAGCTATGTTTTTTTATAGTTTTACAAGTTTTTATTTTAGTTAAGAACTTATTAGCCTGTTTGCGTCGTTAAATATTTAGCCATGTCATAAGTGATTCTCTATTCGTATTGTCTTTTGAGTGTAAGAAGCAGGTCAGTGCATAAGTCCCAGGATCTTATGTAAAAAGCAAGATTATGAAATGGTATTTCCATTTATCATTGTCTGTTCTCACTTATCATACAAGAAGACTATTGTCTGAATTAAAATATTTCTTTCAGGTCAGAGCTAGCTAGAAATTTGTGAAGTCCAGTTCCAAATGAATATGAAAGACTTTCTTTTCTTGTTGAAAATCTTGGAAAAAGTGTTAAAAATCATTAAATGTATTTTTTTCTTGTTCAAGCTTTCTGAGTTTCTTAGGGATTTTGATCTTCCATCTCATCTGAAGTAAAAAATAAATAAAATAGATTTCACCATTTTTCCTTATACTGAATATTTTATACTGTATGATTTCTTTCTACTATGCCAACTTTAAATGCAGCTATGAAAACACTGAATTCATAGATGGAAAAGCCAAAATGATAGGATTTTTATTTTCTAGCTCATACATGTATATCAATAAAGGGATCTAAAAATCAGAAGAATATAGTTAATTTTGTGATACAGTTCTAGCCAAGAGTTCAGTTTATAACTCTGGCAAGGCAACTACATAGACTTCTAGAGTTAGCCATGGAAGATTTTTTGCAGGAAGCTGGGAATCCCACAGACACAGATACCTCTAAAGTGAGAAAATTTGGTCCACCTGTTAGAATGGTATCTTCTGGGGTGGTAACACTAAGGTAATTTGAGATAAATATAAAATGAAAAAATAATAATAATAACTTCTTTAGATTTCTTTGAAGGCTTATCACTAAAATGTCCACAGGAGCTACCATAGTTAGTCTTGCTTGCTATTTTTGTCTTTGATTCACTCTATTTAAAAAATATTGAGGTACTTCTATACTGTAAAATTCAGCCATCATATCTGTACAATTCAGTGGCTTTTAGAAAATTTATAGAGTTGTGCAGCTGGTACTGCTTTTAGTCTCTTCATCAAGCAAATAGTTTCCCTGTGTCTTTTTATGGATTATCAATGCCTCCAACACTAGCTCAGGCAATTGTTGATCTGCTTTGTTTCTATTAATTTGCTTTTCTAGAAATTCTATATAGATAGTGTATTTGCACTCATTTTATGTTCACAAAACATAATGCTTTTCAAGGTTCTTTCACATTGTGGTGTGTAAAAACAACCAGTTCTCTTTGTTACTGAATAGCATTCCTTAGTATGGGTACAACACACTCACCAGCTGGTAGCTATTTGAGTTGTTTCCAGTTTTCCAGTATCATGAGTAGTGCTGCCCTCATGATTTACATCTTCAGGTGGGCAATGAGTTTTTGTTTCTCTTAGGTAAATATTGTACCAAGGGTTTTTTGAATGATTTAACTTTTAAGAAACTGCCATAATTGTTTTCTAAAGTTTCAAGTTGTTCTTCCATCAGCAAATTAGAAATGTAGTTTTTCAATGTCTTGGATAATGTTGGATGTTATCAGTCTTTGTGGTTAAGGCATTTGAATTTCTGTGTAGTAGTGTCCCATTGTGGGTTTATATTTGCTTTTCCCTGAGATCTGTGATGATGAACATATTTTAGGAGGTCATCAACAATGTGTAAATCTCCCTTTGTTCAATTCAAATATTTTGTTCCTTTTGAAAAACTGTCTTTTGTTTCCTGATTGAATTATAAGGATTCTTTCTCCCTACCTTTAATAGAAGCTACTTTATTTAGTACATGACTCTTGTAGTTGCAGGTTGCAAACATGGTGCCAGCATCTAGCTTGGTGAGTCCCTCTGACTGCTTTAGAACATGATGGAGAAATAGCTGGAGAGATGGGTGGTACAAAGAGAAAGGCTACTTGGAAAGACTTGGAAGCACCAGCTTGGAGGGGGACCACCTGTATCCCTTGTACAAACCCACTCTTGAGAGATGAGTCCTTTGTCTGGAGTGCAAAATCAGTTCTCTCTGGGGGAGGTACTTTCACGAACTCATCTCCATTCACTGACCTCTCTTCTTTCAGATATTCACTTGTTAATATTATTACATTAAGGACTAGGTTTCCAGCACATAAGTCTTTGAGGAATATCAAAAGCAGAGCAATGTCTAATTGTTAATTGTTTACTTTATATATTCTGGTTTTGGTTTTATGTCTCAGACATTTGTTTTTAACCAAAGCCACAAAGACTCAAGATTTTCTCTCTGAAGTTTTATAGTTTCAACCCTGACACTGAGGTATATGACCCATCTTGAGTTAGTTTTATAGATGGTGTGATGGTGTGAGGTAGGAATCAAAGACTATGTTTGCTGCTTATGAGCATCCATTTGTCTCGGCACTTTTCCTTTTTATATTGATTTTCCATGGCATATTTACCAAAATTAATTTCCCAGAAATATGAAGGTTTAATTCTTTCTCTATTACATTTAATCATCTCTCTTCTGTATCAAGAATTCTGGTCTTGAGGCCATAGAGGATGACAAAGTATCTATCATTACGCATATGCTTATCCTGCATTATGCATAGGAATTTCAGAATAATAAGATTACTCTTACCAATACCAATCAAATTTCCCACTATAGGTGAGAAAAAGTAATATATTTTTCACAGGCTCGTGGCCAACAAAGGAGAGATTAACAAGAGAAAAGTGGAACATTTATTTAACCCAAGTTGTATGTGGCATGGGTACCTTCAGAAATGAAGACCTCATGCTCAGAGAGAAAATAATCTTTATGGGTAGCTGTGCAGAAGCTGAGAGGAACTCAGCAAGTTCTATTGATTCACACTCTTTTTGGCCCTTGGGTATGAGGCAGGCCCTCTGTGGACTGAGCATCTTGACAAGCTTTCTGAGGAAGTAGCAGAAAGAACAGCATTTCCGGTAGCTCTGAGCAGCAGCTCTGGGTAAGAATGGAATTTCTCAGGCAGTCGCTTCACCATCATGTGACATGGTTTCATCCTTTTCTCTCTGTCTTCATTTTTTTCAGAAAAGTGTTTTCTAGCCTCCAGTCTGGACAGTTCTGGAAACTGAAAGAAGGGGCTTATACCATAAATCCACTGGCATGCAGTCTCCCATTTCATGCTGCATTTGCTTCCTAATTAAGCTTCTTGTCTCTGAGTCCTTTGTCTCTCTAAAATTTCTTCCTAGGTTAAGCAGCCATTCTTTGGTTGCAGAAGAATAATTTCTTTACTGCTTAAATGGGACTAAACAAAAGTTGTGGGAGCACCAGCTTGAAGCAGCTCTAGAAGACCGGTGTTCCTGTCATCTCTGTACTACATTTAGTAAAATTATATTAGCTGCTTAAAATGAGCACTGGTGGAAGTACAATATTTAAACCATGGAAATTGGCAATCAGGGCTTTTTATCAGGGCAGCAAGGAGTTGGTTAGCCGCTCAGTACTGGATCTCACTGTTCACTAGACATGTTTTAGTTTGCAGTACCACTTGAAATTCCAAGAAGCAAATCAGCTTGCCTGTGGGCCATTTCTGACGGGTAGTTTTGGCTTTGTTTTTCTGTATTTTTGCTAAATTTATTATGGCTGGTCCATTTGTTTTCCATCTATTCAAAATCTGTGGCTAGTGTCTCTTCTCCTTTTCTTTGAATTTGTCAGTATTACCACATATTAACATCTTATAATAGTCTTAAGAAGTGTAGATTTCACAAAAGTAGAGTTTTCTTTTTACCATAGTGAATCTTAAGTACACTTTAATTCTGAAAAAGTTTGCTCAGACTCTGTGCCCATCAGATACATGCAGATACTGTGTCCCGTTTTCACTCGCTTTGTTCTACTGTACAGGTGATAAAAATGGGTTTTGAAATAGCCATTTGTGTCTTACTGATGAACACGATGAAGAACAATATAACAGAATGCATTGTCCATTTAAAAAGAAAACATAACAATGACTGATGTACTCCACACTGTTTGCTTTTTTTTCTTGATACTAGGAATTGAACTTGGGATCTTGTGCTTTCCAGGAAAGCACTGCACTGCTGAGCTACATCTCCAGACCCTGTACTCCAAAATGTTAACTACCACTAGAAGTTGGATACAAATTTTCTTATTTGTGTTTCTGTAGTTTTCTTATATACATATGACAATTCTTTTTTATTAAAAAAAACAAAAACCTTATTTTAAATTGACTAAAACTGCTGTGTCTGCGTACTGTATTCACACATAATTGGTGGGGCTAGGAGGAACCAAAGAGTTATGATCAATTAATTTCAGAATTCTTGGGAGTGTACTTGGTCAGTAATGGCTGTTGTAATATTAAGATATAATCGATGCTAATGGCTCATTTCAAGGCATGTTGTCTATTTCTGGCATATCCCATACTTCCCGGAACCTATATACTCCTCACTATTTCCAAAAGTAGAATATTGTTACGCACATCAGGGTAAGGAGTGGCATGTTGCAAACTATTGCCACATCAGTTTTACATTTTTCTGTATAAAACAAGAAAGGCATTCCTCTTTCCATACATGAGACATTCCATAAATTTTGAGCACACACGTGTATGGTAACATGAAAGCTTTCTATTTGTCATTATATACCCCAGAACGGCAATATCACTTTCTTTCTTTTTTATGTAAAAATATAGAGGTCTTCAATTTTTTTTTTTTTTCATGGGGGATTGATCCTAGGGCTTTAACACTGAGCTAGTTACTTTGAAGGAAAGTTAAGTAAAAAGAATGTGCAAAAAGATTTTTAATTTCCTGGTAATTCCAGTTTCCTAACTCTCATCTCTCCTGGGGATGCTCAGTAATTTAACCGCAGTAGATTTGGTTCAGTGTCCTGGCTGGGTACAAGTTCTGCCAATGGCCAACCCCACAGCTTTCTCCTTACTTGCTAGTATTATGGACACCCAATGAAAGCATGTTTGAACTGGCCAGAGGAGTACTCAGAGCCTATTTTGAGAGGTAGCTGTCAAATTCTGCTGGAGACATAAAATTTAGATATAGAAATAGCATTTAGAGAGGTCAAGGAATGTGAATCAGTATCCCAGCTGTTCCTGAGACCCTTTCTTAGAGATCTCTCCAGAGTACCAGTTGCTGACATGCTTTCATGGCTATGCTTCTTGGGCCACATGTCAGACCATCGACTACCTGAGCAAAGACCAAGCCCTCCAATGAGTAGCAATGGCAGGAAGAGAATGGGGGCTAGAAGAATCTGGACAGTCCACCAAGAACTCCACAAGCAGGAAACCGACATATAGTAAGAGTCTCTGTTAAACACAATCCATTTTTTATTTAAGCAAGAAGTTCTGGGATGGTTATTTTGGTTTTTCCAAGTCTCTTAAGTAGAGAAAATTTGATTTACAGGACCTGAGAAACAGGGCTAGGCTAATTTCCATGTGCTGAGGTTCAACTCGAAGACTTTACCAGTTCCAGAGGAGAAGGCAGGGAGGGGGCTTCCAGGCTCTGAATGGAAACATGGAGCTTATTAGAACTGCCACCAACACACAGTGTGCTCGGCCTGGGACAAGGTGACACTGTGTGCTTGTTCTGATTGCTGTCATAAATGACATCATCGATGCAAAGGCTTTGTGCTGTGCCAATAAGCAGCTGTCTTCTGCCATTTTGATATCTGAGGGGATCTCTTTAACAGCTTTCAATCTTAATCTTTTCTTTTTCCTCTGAGCTTTTCATATTTTCTCAAAAGCCAATCTTAATCGAACTGCTTAATCAGGCTAACTTCTCTTCTTTGAAATTACTTCCCTTTGACAATCTCTTAGTAGTAACTAAGGCGTCCATGCAGAAAATTAGAAATGAATTGACTGCTCACTTCCCATCTTCATTCCCCCACAGGAAGCTGGGGACACTGAGTGGACACTGCTGGCCAGAGTTCAAGGTCTAGAGAGAAGCCTTGAGGAAGTAAGAAGACTTATTACAGCTCTAATGCCATTCGTGGAATTGTTCCTTCTGCCCCTCTGCTCCCCTCACTTTCCCCCTCTCTCTCTGTCCCTCTCTTCCTCCTCCTTCCCCTCTCTTCTCCAACTCTAATAATTAGTAAGAAACAATGGTGCATGAGACCCAGTGCTAAGCATTACACACTTTAAAGCAACAGTGTTCCTATTCTAAGGAAATAACTCAAGTGATCTGGAAGCTGCCTTGACATAGAAATTAAAGATTCAGGGTTTAGAGTTAGAAAACTTGTGGTCCTTTTCTAATCTTCTGTTTCCTGGTTGGAAGCCTTTGGGAAAAGTTGATGCCCTTACTAAATTTCTATTATCTCATGTGTATGCTTTGATTAATATTAATAATAATAATAATATTTTTCTTATATAGTTGTTGGAAGATCAAATGACAGAGGCTAGTGTTGCATACATATTGTTTAAAAATACTGGCAGTTTTTAGGAGAGATAGGATAAATGCAAATCACTTAAACAATTAATACAAAATTAACATTATACCAGTGAAAAAATAAAGCGAGTAATGGGCCGGGGAATTAGCTCAGTGGTTCCGGTGTCTGTCTTGCAAGCTCAAGGACCTGGGTTCGATCCCGGTAACCACGTACCTATACTGGGTGTGGAGACTCATGCCCAGCAGCAATCGGTACCACATACCACAGTGCAGGGTGTGGTGGCTCACACCTGTAATCCCAGCACTTGGGAGGCAGAGGCAGGAGGATTGCTGTGATGTGAGTTTGAGGCTGAGCTCAGGGCCAGCCTGAAC
>PVIR01004313.1:0-79984 GCA_004026965.1 Petromus typicus | reverse complement strand
CACAAAAGTATAGTGCGGTAAATATGTTTGGATCCCAATCATATTGTTTGCTTATTCCCAGTAAACTAACAAGATGGTACTATCTGAAGCAGAGAAGACATTTACTAAAAATCAAATGTTTACTGATCCCCTATGAAGACTTTCCCATACAGGGTGTTTTCATGCACATCTCAGTCTATTGATTCCTGTGACTGGAGTTCTATTTGCTCTAATGGGTAAACTTTGCCTCAGTCCTGGAAAGTATCATTACTGGGAAGCCAGGAAGCATATCATGACCATAAGAAGCTTTGGAGTCAGTCTTGTTCCCTCATTAGGTGTTCTCTGAGCCCACATTAAGCTTCTTTCTAGACTCAGTCCTAACAAGCCAGACATGGGCCATTTAAGGATGATTTCAAAACATGAGCTTGGACATCAAATAGAACTGGATTGCAAGCCTAGCTAATCTTTACTTAGCATCAGTATAGCACTGGAAAACTACATCAAACTTCCCTTGACTCTGTAAAACTGGAGTTAATAGCAGTATCTGCATGCTAGAATCTTTATGAGCGGTAAAGCATTCCAAGAAGCATTTGATAACAGCTCTCGTTATTACTTTTTCCTAGGAATTTGATCTGCACTAATAAAATCATCATGCTGTGGTTTTAAGGTACAACGGCCTTTTCACACACAGCTAACTGAAGTTTGGGGGATTTTTTCCTTTAAGAACAGTGATTTACTACATTGATTAGAAATTTTCCTCCAAAACTGATTCTTAGTGGTTTATCCATCACCCCTTACTTTAATCTTAACCCATATGTCTGGTTTTATTCTTCCCCAAATGAGTTTTCTACATCAAAAAAAGAAGAATATTTAAAATACAGCATTCCAAAGATCCTACCCATTGTATGTTATTGCATGAAGGAAATGAATAATAATTTCATGATCTCAAATAGTAGTGCTAATGTGTCTCTCATGTTCAATTAAACAATGCTGAGCATTGGATGGTGAGTGGAATGGACTCATGGAGGACTACCTGGACAGAACTCCTGGATCTCAGAAACTGTTGTATCTCCTGAGATGCTGCTTCTCACACAGAAGCCAGAACAATGTCTTAGAAACAAAACTCAGGAGCAGGGGATGCATCTCAGTGGGTGAGCACTTGCCCAGAATGTGTGAAACCTAGGTTAAACTCCAGTACCATCAAAAGATCGAACTCTTCTGGTTTCTTTTCATTCTTACAATAAGATCCAGTGTTCTGATTGGTCAACAGCCTATTCAATATACTGAACTTTTCCAGCTCTGCAAATTAATGTCCCACCATTGTTTTCTTCCTCTCTCTTCCAAAGGCCTTTACCTTCCGCCACACCATGTTCATGTTCTTGGTATTACCTGTCCACTCTCTAACTGCTTTGCCTACAATCTTTTCCCTCAGGTCACTGAACAGCTGACTCCTTTCCACTAGAGTCTGTTGGCATCTCACATATCTGAACACTTTAGGTCTGACTGCGCCCTAAATAACAGCAAGTCAACAAACCTCTCACCCTGCTTTATCTTTCACCTTTCTGGTACAACTCCACCTGGAAGCTACCTCTTATCTGTCTCCTAGGCTAGAACATAGAATCTGTAAGCAAATTTGTGTAGTTATGAGGCTTGTGTCTACACATCTGGCTTAGCCAACTGTGTCTGTCATGCAGTCCTCAGCCACTTAATGGATGCAGAAGATGGTGGTAGAAGTGGGCCCCAAACAGTGAGTGGAATGCTTCTAACATACAGGAGAGGCTTCCATAATTATTTGCAATGTAACATTGCAATGTAACAGTTTTTTGCAATGTAACATTTGCTGGGTCAAAGAGTATTGCCACTTGTAAACCCCTTCAAAATATGACCAAAAACTCTGATACTCAAAGCCACAATAGAGGATCTCCAAGTTGGAGTCACAGAAATCATTGTCTTGGGCCATTCTGGTTTGTTTAACAAAATGTCATAAACTGGGTCATACACAATATGCATTTATCTCTTCTAGGGGTGGAGAATGGGAAATTCAAGACCAAGAAGCACATAGATTCTCAGGGTGGTGCAGGCTCATTTCGGGGTTGATAGACAACTCTCTATCTCTTCACTGCGGGAAAGACAATGGATTGTACCGGGGCCAGTTCTGTAAAGAGCACTTATCTCATTCATAGGCGCTCTGCCTTTCTAGTCCAAATACCTCCCACAGACCCCATCTTCAAACACTGTCATTTTGGCTGTCAGGATTTCAATACAAGAATTTTGAGGGGACAAAAATATTTAGTCATAATCACTGGCTGAAAGGGTTAAATAATCAAATACTCTGTGAATAAACACATTAAATATATCATGCGTTGGCATGAACTTTTAAATATATAACTTTTAAGTGTCTACTTTTGTATTCAGATAAATAACTTAAGGAATTAAATGTCTACCAATGGAAATCAGAGAAAGGCTTGCTCTGTAAAAGGAAAAACGTCAGTCTTTAACTCACAGCTTTTTAGTCAAAGGATATAAAACAGCACTGTAATTATGTTCTGCAGATGTGTGCTAATAATTTTCCCAGTTCATATGAATTTAATTGAGGGGAGCAGAGGAGCAAGAGGGAAATCGATCCACTTCCTTGTACAGTGGTATTAGTTCATGGAGAAGGTTACAACATGTTTTGGTACCACACAGAAATTCACTGAATTAACTCTTATTGAAAGCAAAATCTCATGGTATTTGGAGCCAGATGATATCAGAAGCAACAAGTTCCTTCCAACTGTTCATTCTCTTGGTTTACACTGTTTTTCCTCCTTTTCTGCTGATAATTTTTTTAAATCCTTGGTTTATATTTATTAAGTTTATATTTATTATATTTATTAAGTCTGAGGAGATACACTCTCTCTCCTCAGGCTTAATATAAATATAGTGGGAAAGGCATTATAAACCCGGATGTTTCTTTAAAGGATTTGGCAAACAAATCATCTTTTCTTAGGCTGATCTTTGTTTCTTTACCTTCAGATATCACCTGTGTTTCAGCAAAACTTTTGCCTCATGGAGTTGGATTTGGCTGAATAAGGTGTCCTCATCTCCCTTGGATAGGAGTCATCTATAAGTAAGTAGTGCAGTGTTCTTGTTTCAGGGTTCAAAGAATATTTTCATCTTCAAAGTCATGCTTCTCTGCCATGGATTGGTCACATTCTTGCTTCAGCGCTTACTCGTATTGAACTCCTGGTAAAGATCTTTCTTTGAAATGACTTTCTTGGAGCAACTATAACCCAAAAAGACAGTTAATGCCAGGAAAGAGTAAAACAACATGACAAAGAAAACGAATAAATAGGCATTGTCATATGGTTTGGATTTTGGATTTTTTTTTTCCTCTTCCGCAGCACTTTTGACTTTGCTTTCCAGTTTTCTTTCCAGTAGTTTAAAACCACTAAGAGATGTAAGAATCTAGTTTTCTGAACCCATGCTGTAGCTTTTCTCAAAAACTAAAAACGGATAACCTCATCTTGAGATCATCTTTTGCAAAATAGTATCCTTCTTACTCACTGGATACTAGCTACTGAATCATTAGTGCCCTAAGAGGAAAACTCAGTGCTAAAAATGAAACTAAATGCTTTTCAGACAGAATACAAATCTCACTGTGCACTACAGCCTTAATGAAAGCAAGTTTTAATAGTGGGGGTAGCGTGCAGGCTTGAGTTGATTTTTTCCTTCAAGAAAAACAAGATGAGGTTTAAAAGGACAGAATGATTTAGTATCTATTATTTCCAAGGGGAAAAAATCTGTACCACAGCTTGTATTTCATTTATTTGTTCTTGGAAAAACATAAAATAGAAAAAATATATATTTTTTAAAGCCTTCAGAATCAACTTACAATTTAATAGTTTCATTTTAGTTTCCAAGCAAACCTGACTAGATTCTAACTTCTCCCAAGAAAATAAAAACCTTTTCATAAATTTCTCAAAAGATAAAAATTCTATCTGTAGGCCCATGCACATCCACAGGGTGTTTGCTTGTTTGTTGTTGTTTAGTAGTTTGTCCAAAATCATGTCCCTTTGCTTGATATTAAGCACTTGGTATCCTGCAGATTCTGACTTCCTAGGTGTTTTACCAGCAAAGCTCTTCTAAAGTAAACTGTTGTTTTACAAAGTAGTGAAATCCTATCACAGTACAAACACTCCCAGCACACACACAAACGCTCCCTCTCAGGGTGAAGAGAATCCCAGCTGTTTCTTCCTGTGATCCAGCGACCAGTGGCCATGCATGCCCCCTTTGAAGTGGTGTGCACCTCTCCGACCTGCATCGTGCTCCCCTCTCACTGTTTCTCTAGGCCTGACCCCTGAACTGATTGTCTGATGACTAATTCACATGCTTAGAGCAAGGTATATCAGTATCAGTGACCCGCCTGCTTTTGTCATTAAGGGTTTGTAGCAAAGAGAAAGATGAAAGAGAAAGGTGTAACGCTAGACCAGCAGCCAAACATCCTATGAGTGGATTTTGAAAATGTGACTTATAAGAGAAATGGACAACTCATTTTAAAGTAAGTCTCCCACATTATGTATGAAATATATACATATAAATATATATATATATAATTAATGTAGAACTTTTCTAACTTTTCTTTCTTTCCAAATTTTTGCCACTGTTAAAAGTCTATCTTATGCATGAACATAACCTCTACATGAATTTCAAAATCATCTGAGAAGAATGTAAAGATTAACTCTTAAGCAATGCCTACTTCTAAACCTATCTAACTTGTCCCACTGCCACCAATGCCATCAACCAAAGTGGCTAATAGAAAATTTTAAATGTGTGCGTACATGCTTCTGATTACAAAAGTTAAGTGACTTCTTACAGCCATTGTCAATTTTTCTGAGTTGTTACAATAACCTTATATCTTACTCATCTATACAGAAGATGAAAATCTTTTCTATTTCCTTCTTGTTGCAAGAAACAATTTAATTGTCATTTTGTCAGCAAGACTCGGGTTCTATTAATACTGTGAAAGATAGTCTTTTGGAACATCTTGGCAAATGTTGCAGTGAAATTCTTTAAAGAAATGAGAAGCCCTCTAAATGTGGATAACGGGTCTTTGAACAAATTCGAAAGACCCATTTCCATAGACTGGACCAATTCTTTTAAACCAATGCATAATGAGAAGTCAAATAAAAGGGGTGGGGCAAAATGAGAAGATTAAAAAGAGAGTAAAAGATTAAAAGAGGGAAAGAATATAAGGAAAATTCAAAAGAAAAAAGATCAAAAAGGGGATTAACCATGTTACTTGTTGTTTTTCAGAAATTAAAAAAGTATGGTGGATAAGGAATTTGTTTCCTTTTGGCCCAAGAAAAATGCCAATTATGGTAGCTAAACTGCCCGGATCACATATCAGCATGCTTTGGAAATGTGAGAAATGGATGGGAAATATAAACAGAGAGCAATAGCTTACAGTTATGTTATGAATTAAGCCAGAAAAATATCAAGATTTAGTCACTAAAAAAGCTGCCAAGGTTAATTTTCCCTGATGAACTTGAGCAAGATCAGAATAGAAGCGATAGCACTGTAGTTGGACCTTTTGAGCAACACCCCCACTGCTTTCTAGAATCAAATTCTTCATTTTCTCATAGAAAAAAGAAACCCAGGCTAAGAGTGCATAGTCAACAGTAATGAAGTCATGAAATTCTCCTTTATTCCTGGAGTGCATTTGGTCAGTAGCCTGGGTTCTGAGTTGAAATCTCTGATATAGTAAAACTAGGTAGCCAACCTCACCACGTGGAATCATTTAATGGTGGCCTGTGTGTATTGCTATGCCTGGATTTCTCTTTCTCCATCTTGATATCAGAAATTAAAATATCCACAAGATATAAAAAGGATGTTGCTTAAATCAACTTTGCATATCTTAAAATGGAATATATACTTCATTATTATTAAGTATATTTGTGTGTTGCCTAGTTTACTCGTGGTAGATTTGTAACATTATTTTTTTTTCTGGTCCATATATAAAAAACAATTTTAAATTATCTCTTGAAATTATATTTTTAAAAAGTCCATGCCATTTAGGTACTACACTGATATGTTTCACATGCTCTTTGTCAAACATTCAGGGGTATGGGCCCCAAGCCATGCAGTTTCACGGGATTTTAGATAGTGTGTAACAGCCTCTCATTTTTTCCCTCCTCTTTTAAGAATGAAATAAATTTTGCCTAAATCCCAGGTGCTCTCTGTTTCATTGAAATTCCTCTTAAAGAAAAGTAGCACAGAATACAAACCAGAGAAGCACATGAATTTTGTATTAATTGCCCCCTTTGTCGGCAGTCAAAAGGAGCAAGCTGTCTGCTTCTGAGTTTGGGTCACTCTAAACAAACAACTTGGGTCAAGAGCCACAATAGCTACTTTACCTCCTGCTGTCCCCATCTTGTGTGCACTTTCGGGGAATGGCTGGGGGTAGGAGCTAATATGGCCAAATGCTAACAGAAGAAGTAGGACAGGTTCCTAAAAGGGGTGGGAAGTAAAATTTAACTACAGTTGCCTGTCACAAGGGTTCCTCTTCTGGGTCTATCCTATGGAAAAAAAGTACAAGGCACAGACGCATATACAGAAAGTTTGCTGTAATCTATTTGCACTTATCCAGCAAGACATAGTGTAATGAACTACAAAGTCCACCCTCAGTAGTACTGTGTAGTACGATGCACATGATCCATTGTTATGTGAATAATACAACATAGGGTTATGTGTTAAAAAGTTCTCCATGGATATAAACATAACTTTTCATGTATTTAATATGAGCATCAGAATGAAGTAGAAGGATACTACTAACTTTAAAAGCATAAAGTGAAGTGGGCCAGCTCTTAAATTTTTATTTTTATGCCTCTTTTGTGTTTGCTTACTAGTAGTACAAAATCGTTTTTTTGAACATATAATAAAGGGCCCTGTAGAGACAATACATACATGTGTCTCAACAGTCTTTTTTTCTTTTATTGAAATCTTTTGTTCTAGAATCTAATTCTTTAAGCCAAATATTAGGGTTTTTGAAGATGGCAAAGAGGAGTAGAGTCCAGTTTCCAAAAAGACAAAGGACACGGAAGCTCCAGAATACGGTGAGGACAAACTGAGTCTCAGAGAGGATATATTCAAGAATGCAAAGGTCCTGAGGCAAAGGGAAGACACTGGGAGTGTTAAGAAACAGCGAGGGAGCAGGCCAGAGTGGTTGGAGCTGGATAAGAGAAAGGGCTGCAAGAAGTGCTAGAAAGACCCAGCAGCCAGTTACATCAGACAGTCTCCAATAATTTTAAGTGCAATCCTTAGGAAGAAAAAATACATTTGCATTACAAACTGCTGTATGCTTCTGCTTGCACACATACACTTACATGAATGCAGACAACATAGACCATCGTTCGAAAAACACTGAATTTTGCTCTATACATGAGAAGTCAAGAGTAGAGAATGTGTCAGATTTGAGCTACAGTCACAGGATTCTTTCTGGGGTGGGTGTGATGGTCCAGGGCTATAATCCCAGCACTCTGAGGGAAGCGTGTTGAGGCCAGAAAATGGGAAGTTTGAGCCCAGGCTGGGGGCTGCTTAGCAATTTAACTATGGAGACCCTGTCTGTAAAAAGAAAAGTTTTAAAAAGAGGGCTGGGATATACTTCGGTGGAAAGGCTCTGGATTCAACCCCCAGTATCACCATAAAACAAATAAACAACAAGAAAACAAAACAAAAAAAAAACCACTCCTGGCTACAGTATGGGAAACAGATTAGAAGTAGGTGGCAAGATCCCATTTGGGATTATGGAGGTTGTGGTCAGAGAAGAGAAGGGACAGTGTGACTTGGATATTAGCAACAGAAGTAATGAAAGCCTATTGGAGTTGAAACCTTGTTTTAATTCAAAGCTACGAAGACACACTGATAATTTGGTTGTGCAGTCTAACAAAAGCAGAAAATGCTAATATGGCTCCCACATCAGTGACCCACCAGTTGGAAGAGTGGTGCTACCACTTACTTAGGGGTGGAGAGCCATAACAGAAGCTGAGTCTCACAAAGACAGAATAAAGAGTTTTGCTTAAGATGCATTTACTTGGAGTTGCCTCCTAACATCTACCTGGAGAGACTAAGTTGCCCCTTTGAGAGTTCAAATGGTCACCAGGCTTTCTTGGGTCAGTGAAGTACAAGAAGAGAAGTGTGTTCTTCTGATAAAACTGCAAATTTGTGTGATATTACTCTGTTGCTGCCTAGTGAAGCCACAAAACAAAAGGCAAATTTTAAGGGCAAACTGTAAATCTTGGCCCATTTAATGGATCATGAAATTAATGTGAGGTTTATGAACATAATTCTTTTAATGAAATATACAGGATAGGATAGGATAAAATATAACAGGAAGAAATCATAGAATAGAATAGATAAGACAGAAAACATCAAAATACAACCCATGTACACTTGGCAAAGTTACACACTAAACAGGAAACTGAAGCCAGTTATGAAGTTTAAGTGAATGGCATCAATGAAGCTGTGATGAATGCCTCATTGGTAAACAATATTTGATCTTTTGCTTACCTGCCTATTGTTTTGCAGTAGGTGATTTTCAGTTAGGCATAACTGAAATAGTTATAGTTAACTATAGTTATAGTTCCTCAATTGATAGAGGAACTCCTTGGGTTGTAACTTTATGCTTCCCACGTGACCCCTTTCTGCCTCATGCCACTTTTTTGTAGCCTGTTATAACTCATAGGAGACTTTTTTGCATCTGCTCAAGGACTCTGGCTGTGGTATCATTTTGTGTGCTTTTGTTTCCAAGCCTTGAGCCCCATCTGCATGCCTCAGTAATTCAAAATTATACAATTAATAAATCCCAATTTTCCTTCTCCTCTTTAAAGTTCAGTTTTCAGAAGTGAGAACAGAAAGAGGAATAAAAGAATCTCTATGGCTTCCATACAGCTGAGTGCTTACCATTATCTCCTGTTATAATAAGATTCATATGACAAGACCTTATTTATATTCAAGTTCAATGACTTGAAACACTCACCAAACAAACACTTACTGAACAGCCATTAAGCTGCAGGAAAATTATCTCATTTATTTCTCATGACAACCCGGGGAGGGATGAATTAGTATCTGTTGTACCATTGAGAAAAACCAAAACCCATGATGAGTTGCCCGTTCAACTAATCAGTGGGATTTTGTATTGCAAACCAGATCTCTCTGAAGCAAGTCTAGCTGGTTTTCGTTATACCACACCACAACAGCTTCATCTAAGTGTGCTGTGCTCTTGGAATGGGGCATCAAAGGAAGACACTGGAAGCACCCTAGTTCTTTCTTTGGAAAGAAAGGAGAGGTTAAGGGACTTACAATGTGGCCAATAAATAAGCACTAATGCAGAAAAGTACTGGATGATACACTACAGAAAGTTCTCCCACATACATTATGCAGAAATAAAATAATTCAACCATCAAAAAAGAATTGTTTGTTGCACATTCTTATCTGATCATCAAAGAATACATACACACCACATATATTTATATATGAAGAAAACACTCTGAGCATGATATGACAGAACGTGTTAGAGTAGCTGCCCATAGGCAGAAAAACTGAAGGTCTGGGATAAGGAATAAAATTACATTTCATTGTTTCCCAAATGTGCTGTTAACCTATGTAGTAGTCAGGAAAGCTATAGCTCAAGTAACCCCAGATCTCCCCAAGCACATGGTAGAGATACATTCCGCCAGCCCTTTTTTAAGATTAGCCTATGGGGCTTACTTTTTTCAGTAAAATGTGAACAGCTGTGAATTGCATTGCGTCTGGGTTGAGGTTTTAAAAACCAGTGTCCAACTCACTACCTTTTCCCAGTCCAGCCCCCCTGAAAGCACGAATAAAGGTAAAACCTTCATCAGCCAGGGCCTCCAAGTGAGTGTAATGAGTAAAGCTCTTTGGGTGCTCATGTCAGACACATAGAGAAAGGGAAAAATAATCTTTTGTTGGCTTAAACCACTAACATCTGAGGTTGTTTGTTATGGCAGCAATGCCCAGACTATCCTGGCAGATGGAACAGAGAAAAGAAATGCTGAATACAAAGAGAAAAATAAACATAGCAATTGTATTAGAATTTTTTTGACTGTGATACATCAAAATGTGTTTTCAAATAATACATTAGTTCATTCACTCATTAAACAAACATGGATAGGACATGAAATATGTCCCAGGAAGTTATAAGGCACATATGAAGTACTATGAAATAAGACTGACAGTACCTCACTCTCACATATAAATGAACAACAAAATGTCGTGTAACAATGTGGCTGCCATGGAAACAAAGCCTCGTGTTGTTATCGGAAGGTACTAGGGCCAGGGGTTTAGCTCAGTGGCACTGCACCTGCTTCGCAAGCACAAGGCCCTGAGTTCAATTCCCGATATAAAACAAAGAAGGTACTGCCACTGGTTTAGGTGATCAGAGAGGACTCTACACAGCAGCCACTTTAGCTGATGGTTGCAATCATAAGGGTAGTCCTAAAACCACAAAGATGGTTTTTGAAGCTTTCCTGTAGACTCCAGATTTTTGGAAGTAGGTTTATAATATTTCATCTTAAATCAAAATAACACCATAGAATAAATAAGTAACAGCGGGGAAAATAGTGGGATAATAGAGTGCTCAGAAAACCCAGGAGGCCCGGGCTTCCTCCCAGAAAGTGAAGGACCATATTCAGTTACACCTGCAGATGGAATCGATAGAGCCATAAGTGGATACAGAAGCAAAAGTTGGCACCTCGCTAAGTGGAGGAGGCCACCAATTGAAAATTTATCCCATAAAACATCCATCAAGATAGCAGTAAAAGGGGTGAAATGTGTATACACGTAAAAGCAATTGAAAACATATTTGCCTAATTATACAGACAAAGATATCAAGATGAGTGCTGAAAGGGGATGGAAAACTAGGAGATGTGGAATCTCTATTCTAAGGGACTCAACTCCAGGGCTGGTAATATGTCCTCCGAGACAAATGTCCCCAATTACAAAAACATTAAAGAGTTAATAAAGCCTGTGAAGCATTTCCAAAGAAAGGAGGATCTGAAAGAAGGAAGCCACAGTTCTGCTTTTATCAGCAATTACTCTTTCATATTTTTGTATCAGGCTAACTTTATTAAATCATTCTGCAAAGGTCAAGTGGGATGTGTCTTTCCTGGACTATTTTCATATTTCATGACACAGACTGAGTAACTGGATAATACGCACTGTCTTTCCAAAGACTGGAAGACATTTAGGCCCAGATGCTGGTTTCCTGTGGTGTGATATTAGTCACTTGGACAATGGGGTTTTATATGATGCTGTGCATGTACAGACTCTCAGCCAGACTTTCCTTCCATGTCTGAACATCCTCCAGTTAACCGCCGTCAGAAACCCCCTTTGAACTATTTATCATTGAAAGAATTAACTAGTGCTGATCATCTCCAGAGCAATGGGAAAGGATATTCTCGGGCTGCCATAACCATGACTCCTTTAAACATAATAATGCATTTAAAATTTTTAAAATGTACGAAGCTGCGAGGAAATTTTTCTTGAGCAAAACTATGCACTTGTCTTCTTTTTGTTGTTTTATAATAAAGAGCTTCAAACGCAGAAATGCTGACCTGTCCAGAGGGGAATCTCAATATCTGAATTTTTATTTCATCACTTTTATAAGTGATGAAATTTGAAAGTGGCAATTAAATAAGAGTTCACTGTATTTATACCACTGTTTAATCCAAAATTTATAAAGCTTTTCTTAAGAAAGATCTCATTTTTGCCCTTTTCCCGAACAAGTAGGTAATGTTATTACACACAGTAATGCACAAAAGGCCAAAGAAAATCCAATGAATATCAATGGCTGTGTTTGGGTTGTGACTGGCTACATGGATTTTCTCCTTTCTATTTCCTGTGTTTTCCAGTTGTTCCTTAAAAGGTTTTATTACTTTTAGAGAGAAAACAGAATTTTAGCCTTTTGAAGTAAATACTAAGAGATAAGGCTTCTCCCATCACATATATCCTAGGGCAAGAATGAAAGTCTTTTCTGTTATTGTCAGCAGAACAAGGCCTCAACCCTGCAGGTGCCTCGCCTCATCGTTGGGAAGCGTAGCACCAAACCTTCATCTAGCCTGTGGGTGAGGAAAGAGAATTAACATTTTTAAAAGTTCAGCAGACATACCAGAATAATTCCAAAACACCAAAGATTAACTCATTTGATCTCACTGTGCTATGAGATAGATGTTATTAAATTTCCATTTGATTTGAACGTAGGAGCTCAGAGTAAGGAGTGACTAAAGTATTTCAGTGAATTAATAATAAGAGATCAAATCAAGAGTCAAAGTAACATCCGACCTGTTCTGAAGCCAACACTCTTCCCAGCACTATCTGTAGAGATCAAGTCTCGTCATGACACCCTTCCTCCTTCTAGTATCTCTTCCGTGGAGGATGGGAATTAGGTAACATTCCACCTCTACTAGGAAGCCTGTGACCTCACATTGCACACAGAATCAAATCCTAGCTGATCTGCTGGTCAGAGAACCTCTCTGTTCAATTCTCAAAGCACATATTTCTTCTCATACCCACCAAATCTGTTCCTGACCACTCAGTATCAGTAAGATTCTTCTCTCTTTCTGCCTCTCTCTCTCTCTGTCACTCTCCCTCCCTTTCTCTCCCCCGTCTGTATCCTATTCTTTTCCCTCTCAGCACCCAGCATCACTTCTAATTATATGTCCACTCTTTTATTCCTTTAGATCTATTTTCCCTTATATGAGCCTCAGAAGCTAGAAATCAACTCCATTTGCTGACCAAAATATCAAAAATACTAAAATGGCGGGGTATGCTGGCATACGCCCACAATCCAGCATTCAGAAGCATTGCTGGGAGTTCTAGGCCAGCCTGAGTTACATAGTGACTCCGAGGCCAGCCCGGGCTACACAGTAATATTCTGTTTCAAAAATTAAAAATAACAACAAACAAAAACTAAAATAATCCTTGGCTGGCAAAAGCTTCTCAAAAAAATAGTTATCAGATAAATGAATCAAAGTGTTGGATCTCAGGTCTCAATCTCTTGCAATTTACATTCTAATTATTTTTTAATGTAATGAAAAAATACAACAAGTGGCACAATCAAATAATAAGAGGATAATAGTTGCAATATTGTATATCATTACCATCAAAGTAATTACTCAGCAGACAAGACCTAAAACAAAGATTCTTATGAAAAAGAAACAAATAACACAAGTCTCTCTTTTCCAGAGATAAATGAGTGGTACAAATGAAACCAATTCTTAATATAACTTTTTAATGTTCATTCAACCTGTAACCTGGTCTGCTGCACCGGACTCTTTCTTAAATTCCTATCTGCTTCACCTTCATCTTCTGTCCCAGGGGCACAGTTCTTCCTTCTTTCTTTCCCCACCCTTCCCATGGACCCCACTGGTCCCATCTGACTGAGCACATGACCATCACACGCTGACAACAAGCTAGGGTTTATTTGGCAAAGAAGATGAGAGTGTTGACCCTTTAGGTGGTCAAATAACAAATCCTTTTGGCCCTGGGCCATGCAGTCAAAAGGCCACTGTGTCTACAAAAATTACTTGTAACTTCTCTAAAATCATAGATTTCTGTGAAATCTGAGGCAAAAAGAATTAGTCAAGTTCTACTAGCTGCCAGTAACTATTCCCCTAGTCCTGTCATGCCAAGTTAAGAGTCAGTCTTGCAGCGCTGTATTCCTGTTCCTAGCAAAGAAGGGAGGAGTCACATGTCTCTTCTTTTGTGTGCTTCTCCGGACCTAGACACATGCCAGTTTTCACCACTGAGGTTGCAGTGATTAGGAAGCAAGCAACAGGAAAGATTCTTTGAGCCCATAGATATGCTTTTTTTCACTTGCAACACCAGTCTCATTAGTTTTGGAACTCTCATTGGTAACAGAAAGTCATTTAAAAACTATGACTATATATGGGAAACAATAAACTATGCCATAGCTTCTCAGCAAATTATATTCACACTAAGAAGCTCTTTTGTGACTTCGCTCACATTTGTCAAAAACAATGTCTCTGGTTATTTCAGTTACTAAGATAAAATAATGTTCAAGTTTAAAACCCCAGGAATGTCAAAAGCCATTCTATATAATTTTAGAGAAAACAATGGTTCCATAAAGCACGGTTAGGGTTTGTCTGTAACCTAGTGTCTGCCACGTGAGCTGGCTGTGGGTGCAGAAACAACTCTGTGTGCCTCTGGTCACAGTGAAGTCTTCAGCAGTCCCGTGATGCTGTGACTCTCCAGGACAGGATTACATCAGCTAAAAATATCCTGGTTCCTTGAGAACAGAGTAGTAATAGAAGACAGAGAAAGGGAGGTTTCCTGTGGGAGAAGGACACTTTCATTATTTATCTGCTCTGTCTTCCCACCTGCTGTTGTAAGAATGCTTTGTCCATCCCACCGTTCTCATCAACCTAAGACCCTCATCAGGAAGCCTGCACACTGTCATCATTATGCCCCAAGACAGAGCCACCCTGCTCCACTGCAAACCCTGCAATGTATGATGATTGTCTCCTCCTCACCTCCGCAACTTCAGAGTCAGCAGAGGCAAACCTCACCTCCTCCACAGCCTCCTCTTCTACCGGCAAGCTCATGTGTGCTCTCCCCTCCCCCCATGACTTAAGTAGAGAAGAGTGAAAAGTTGTCCTCCCTCCTAGACAAAGCCACCCCTTCCTGATGTGCATCTGACTCATTGCCTTCACACTCTGCAATGACTTGCTTCCTTCCATCAATTAGTGTCCTTCCTTTCACCTCTGCAACAACTCCATGTTTGCTTCCTGGGCTACCATAACAGAAAGGCACAACCTGGTGTCATATGAGACAAGAAAGACTCATTCTCTTACAGTTCTGGAGTCTGGAAGTCTGAAATCAAGGTGTTAGCACAGCTGGCTTCTTCACAGATCTCTGCTGGATTTCGGTCCATGCCTTTCTGCTCATTTCTGATGAGTATTGTGTGGGTTACGCTATAGCAATGTGGCCTCATCTTGACTTTCTTCTTAATGACATTCACAAATATCCTATTCCCTAACAAGGTCACATTTGCATGTGTTAGGAAGCAGGAGTTGGACATGTTATTTGGAAGACACAGTATAAACAACAACAATTCAACATCTTATAACTTTGAGCCTAAGAATATGGTTAAATCTCTCCCATTTTACTAAAATAAATAAATACACATTTTGCATCTCCAAGCATGTGTGTCAGTTGTCTTTCGCCAGATGTTACTTCTTAACCTCAGATTTATTCAGTGGCCTACTAGATAACTCCCCTTGGAGATCCTTAAATTGCTTCAGCATCTGCAGGTTGTGCTGAAAGAGTGCACGCAAGGCCTAGTCTTTCTGTATTCTTCTCTTGGTGAGCAGAAACACCACTTGAGTGGGAATTCCAGAAAATAAGTGGAGACTCCTCTCTGTGTTTACCCCGCACTACTAGTCTGTCACTAAGACTTGTCATCAGCTCACACCTAAATACCTCCCAAATCCTCTCACCCCGAGCCCTCCTCTTCTATATTTAAACTACAGTCAAGCCTTGACTTACAAACTCCATTGCTTCTTAAAGACTGGTTGTAACTCAAGTAGATAGTAAGTCAGTGCAGCTCAGATGGGAATGTTTACCTGGGTACATGCCATAGATAACAAGAGGCAGATGAATCATCCATTAACCTAATTAAGCCAAGTTCTTGGTATGTCAGAGTGATCATAACTACAGGGTGCACGGTACTGCAACAGCTCCTTACCTAGTGTCCCTCCCTTCAAGTAACCCTACTGTATCCCCTGGAGATGACTTTCGCTTCCACATTAAAAACAACTGAGTCATGCATGAGGAAATGAAACCCTACCTCAGTAGCTTTGGCTTCTGCTCTGTGTTACTTTGTTTAAATATTCTAAGAATTTGGAGGCAGGGATGGAAACAGTGTTTGGAGGTGTCTTTGAGGCAGTGGGGAAGGGAGAGAGCTGGGAGGGAGGCAAACAGTATTTCATCCCACAAGCCATAACTTAAATTCTGAGGATTAGATGACATTACTACACATTGCTACATCCTTGAGTTCCTGTGAGGGTCCTTTCACAATGCTGGGGAAGCCATTCCTTGTAAAAGTTGAATTGCTACAATTACAAAGCAGTTTTCTAAATCATGGATCTTGGTTGTTGGTCTTGGACTTGGAGTGCTTCAGTGGCATCTCTTCAGCTTGACAATGAAATCCAAATGTGCCAATGTGACCCAGTGCCAGGCATGCAAGGCCTGGCCTAAATGCTTCTCCTTGCCCATCCTTCCTTCTATGATCTCAGCCAACAGCAATTCCCAAAGGAGATGAAGATCTTTGCGTACACTCATGCTAACTCCCAGCCAACCCAAGCACCTACGCCTGGACCTTTGCTTTGTTTTGCTTTTTCAGCTTTTAGACCCAAACTAATGTTCCTTTTTCCAAATAGTCTTTGCTCATGCTGCCCAAGTCTCTGTTAGGAAGTTCTCCTCTGTGTTTAAATCTTTCCTTATATCTTCCAAGTCTTATGTGCACTCCTTGAACTAAGGGAAGAGCTGAGAGTCATGGCTGCTCCACCATGGACAGTTAATGTTTATGTATAATTACAAATCAAATTAAAACTCCAAGAACCCACTTACTCCACTGAGCCAGAGTTGGTGTAGAAGCCTGCCAAACAACGAGCAGTGTGAACTGTGCCTTTCCGTAAGGGGGCACGGCCACCTTCCTAGTAGCTCCATCACACCAGCATTCTGTCATCTGCACAGTGTGGTGTGTACCAACGAGCCTCCTCTAATGCAGCTTTCCTTTCCCCTTCCATCGTTCCTTCCATCAGTTCTTCCTCCATCCTCCCGTGCAGAGCTGAGTTGGCCTACCAATACTGTAACATCTGAGCAACAAGAGCCAGTGGGGAGTATCCTAAAAACTAGCTTTGACTTCTGTTGGAGGAACAAAGACTCATCACAACTTATCCAATTTAGAAAGCCAGTTTCCCCTGGAAGCTTAAATAATGTCAGCAGATGCTGGATTACAGGAACTGTGTATCTAAGAACCCATTGAGGACATAGTCAAATTGAGGCATGATGTGGTACAGAAATTACTAAACTAAAAAGCAGAAAATCTGACTTGCATTCTGACTCTATCTTTAGCCAGCTAAACATGAGTGGTTGGACAGCCATTTGTTTTTCTGTGGCTACGGATTCCTGTTGTAAAATACGAATCACGTCACTGAGCTTCCATCCTCATGAAGATAAGGAGGTCAGCGTAAGGACTATATCCAAACACTTCTTGAACTTCTAAGTTATAATCACAGATACAGAATGCTACTCTTCAAATTCTTTGATATTTGCAATTGAATAAAGCCTTCTAATAAAAAATACACATGGAAGTATCATGTTGCAATCCATTTTTGAGACACTTTTAAATTTCCAATATTAAATTTGACTGTGAAGACAAAGAAAAAGAGAAAATCTTAGGGTAAGCTAAAAAGATGAACCAAATTAGAAGAAGGTAAAATAAATAGATGTGCTTGGATTTTGAAAAAGCAAATTTCTTTAAATTTAAGAAATGTACTAGTCATTACTATGTCCTTTGCACAAGATACAGAACATAAGTCTGAGGAAGAAGATAGAGGATACAAAAAAAGCCTATAATGTAGACTGTCATGAGAGTAAAGTTATTAAAAATTAGAGTAGATAAATGAAGACAGGATTATGATGCATAAAAAGTCATAAGTAGTGATTTTGTTTCTTTCTAAAACTCTGTTATTAAAAATATTTTAATGCCATTAAATATTAATGACAGAAATTGATAAGTAGAGTTACCTAAAGACTAGAAGAAAAAAACATAAAACTAAAAGTGTTCCTTACACTGATGGTATAATGTATTTGTTAAATCTTCTTTACAAGGTTTTGTATGTTTTAAAACTCAAAATAAAGGTTAGGGACTTAATTTAGTGGTTCCAGCGCCTGCCTTGCAAACTCAAAGTCCCAAGTTCCATCCCTGGCAACCATGTAAAACAATGCCAGATGTGAAGTCCCACACCCATAAGCAATCAGCACCACATACCACAGTGCCAGGCATGATGGGTCAGGCCTGTAATCCCAGCACTTGGGAGGCAGAAGCAGGAGGATTTCTGTGAGTTCTAGGCTCACCTGAACTATGTAGTGAGCACAGTGCCAGACTGAACTACAAAGTGAGGACTTGTTCCCCACCCAAAAAAACTCCTCAAAATAAAATTTGAATTGATAGAACACTTTTAAGAAAAAAATTTTACTGTTGCCAAATTTTTATAACTTAAGCTACCATCTAATGAAATATTGTAGAATATGAACTTCTATGAAGTCTTTTATTAAAATGCATGCTCTTATGAATTACAATAATCATATAGCTTTGTTCATTCATAAAGTACTCCCTTTGTGATTTTTTGTTTTTTTAGACAGGGTCTCACTTTTGTAGTTCAAGCTGACCCTGAGCTCAGCCTTGAACACACAGCAATTCTCCTGCCTCTGCCTCCTAAGTGCTGGGATTACAGGCCTGAGCCATCATGCCTGTCACTGTGGTATATGGTTCTGATTGCTGGTGGGCGTGAGTCTCTACACCCAGTATTGTGCTATGTGGTTACCGGGGATTGAACCCAGGTCCTTGCACTTGCAAGGCGGTGCCAGAACCACTGAGCTAAATCACAGCCCCACCTTTTGTGATTTTGAAGACCTGACTTTATTAAGTAGCCTGAGAATTGTCCATATAATCATATCGACACTCTAATTTTCTTGTGAAATCCTCCATTTCCATCCAGCACAATGGTAAACTAAAATTTAGCTTTTGCCAAATAATCTTACAAACTATGTTACAAATTCATTCATAGATAAATTCCTACCTCCTGGATACAGAAATAAATATTTGTTTTGTCTTTTTCTCCCACCAGCAACTCAGGCTAAGAATAGATGCACTAAATTCATCAAGGTTATAAACGCTTTCTATCTTTTTTCCAATTGTAAGGGATCATCCCATGTTAAATGATCAGAAACCATAACACAACTCTAGAGCTTTTAAATCAATTTTTAAATCAGTTTTAAAATCAATTACAACTCCCCATTATGGAGTGCAATCATGATGTGTATATTTAATGTACCAATAAAGATTAAAAAAAATCAATTACAACTGAGGTATCTGCTGTATTCGTGTGTTGCATTATGACCAGGTATAAAGGTAAGAAATAGTGAGCAACAACTGGATTCCATTCAATAAGTCAGGTCGATTAACAATTAGGAGTGTAGCTTGGCAATGAAAGAATGGGAGACTGGGGACACAGACACTCCAAACCTACAGACTGAAGGCAGAAATCTTAACCCTAAGCACAAGGCTGGGCCTTCTCAGACCGTTCTTCACTCCCAATGCCTCGTTCTTTGTGCAGGAGCAGCTTGCTGCAGACCCCAAGCTTGCTGCCTGTCCTAGGGTCTAACTGGGCTCAGCCAGTGAGAACTTCAGTGGGAGGTAGAGAGGGGAAGAAAATTATGTCAGGACCTTTGTCCCCTGGATCCCTCTTCTAGAGATTCCCTCTGGAAGTCTGCTTGCCTCCATGAGAGGCTCTCTCAAAACCACCTATTCTCTAAAGCTCACTCTCTCCCATCTTAAGAAGCTCACTGTCCCTCTTCTGTGACACGTTTTCCTCCATGACCTTTCAATCCAGTGTGGTGTCTACATTCTGATGAGACTCTGACTAAGGCAAACCATGATTGTGTGAAATGACAGCAGTCTCAGACCTAAATACTTCTACAGGGATTCTTGGGCTGCCCCTGGGTTTCTAGGAAGAGTGGACTTCCCTCAAACTGATCTCTACACTTCCAAGCCGAGAAAGAAATGATTGATCTCCTCTAAATAAATGAGACCTCCAAACATAAATCTCAACCTACAATGACAGGCTTTGATATCCGTACACAAAGCTGCTGAATTTAGCATCTGTAGGTACTTGACTCTCCACCCAAGAGTAGGGTGTTTGTTTTCCCTCTACACAACCAAGGGATCACTAGAGTGTGTTTGCAAAGGAGGGGGTGGATTCAGCTGGCTTTGAGGAGGAATTTAACTTGGAGTTCTAAAAAATAAGAAGAAAGGGGCTGGGGATTTAGCTAAGTGTTTCTGGCCCCCATGTTGCAAATGCAAGGGCCTATTTCGATCACCCAGTAACCACATACAATACTGGGTGTGGAAACTCATGCCCAGCAGCAATCAATACCACATACCACAGTGAGGCTCACGCCTGTCATCCCAGTACTCAGGAGGCAGAGGCAGGAGGATTGCTGTGATGTGAGTTTGAGGCTGAGCTCAGGGCCAGCCTGAACTACAAAGCGAGACCCTGTCTCAAAAAAAAATAACAATAATAATAATAATAATAATAATAATAATAATAAAATAAAATAAGAAGTTTTATGGGGTTTTTTTTTCCATTTTCCCCCCATCAAGATTGAGTAAAATATTGAGCATCCAATTTATCACAATTGGTAAGAATGGGTCTTCCCAGTCAGCCTAAAACAAGGGGTTGGGGATGGTGGAAGTATTACAGTTTTCCAAGCAAATGTCACAGGGTAGGTAGGTTGACATTATGAAGTGGGACATGCATACAGCATGTGGAGAGGTAAAATAAAAATGGCTTCTGCCACGAGACTGGTAGAGGTGTAATCCTGCTTCTGCTATTTGTGTTTCATGTACCCTTAGCTCAAGTGCTTAGTGGTATGTGCAAGTTGGGGGTAAAAGTGCCTATCTCACATTACTTCGTGAGAGTTCAATGAAAATAGCAAAAGTAAGTGGTCAGTGGCAATCATCTTTATTTCCTCTTATATTACTTTTGGACTAGATAATTGTCAGCAAAGAAGCAACAGTTAAATGGACAGACAAGTGTGTAAAATAAAAAGAAGTCTGGGGTTACTGAAAGTAAGAAAATCATGGGGCCGAGGAATTAGCTCAAGTGGTACCACACCTACCTTGGAAGAACAAAGGCCCAAGTTCAACCCTCAGTACCATCAAAATAAAATTTTTTTTAAAATCCAAACTAAAGCAAGAAAATCTTGCCTTCCATATTTCAGGTCATTGAGAGTTTTCAAAACTTTTAGATCAGTTATCAATGAAACTTTTTGCAATGCTGTTCCGGGATGTTGTACAGCCATGCAGCCCAACACAGTAGCTTCTGGCCCAATGTGGTTATCACACACTTGAGACCTGTGCCACTGAAGAGCTCGGTTTTTAATGCTCTGTACTCTGAACTAATTTAAACTTGAATAGCTGCCCATGGCTAGCAGTTGCTGAAGCAGGCAGTGCTGCTGTGGGTCCTTCTGTCAGGTTCTCCCACATCAAGGTTCACAAGAGCAGAAGAACATGAGTTCAAGTGTCTAGGTTCTTAAGTCTGAGTTCAAACCCAGTTTCCAATGCTGTCACCGGGTGATATCACATAAGCTCCCCGTGCCTCAGTTTCCTCATCTGCTAAGGGCTTCAAAGGATATGATGGCTATTTCCCCATACAGTGGAGCCCTCACTTTCTTGAAACAATGCATTTGCTTCTGCTTCACACACTAAGTTATGCCCACCAGGCCTGGTACACTTGGAGTCTGATGGACTCTATTTACCCAGAGGGAGGGAGGAAGAGGACAGAGGGCTGAGGAAGAGAGGAATGAAATCAGCAATAGTCTGTCTAATGAAGACAGACATACGCTGCTCAAATAAAAATCAGAGCCTACAATCGATAATTCATGGAGAAGACAGTCGGGAATGAAAAGGAGTCTGACAGGAAGAAGAAAAAATGCTTCCAAGTGACAGTGAAGGATTGAGATGGCTGAGAAAAACAAGGACAGGAGTAGAGTGGACCGCTGGGTTTTCTACAGTCCACACCAGTGAGAATACAAACTTCAGAATGTGTTCAATGACACATCTTTAAGTGAATATGACGGCACACTTTGTAATCGTCTCTGTCCGTGTAATAGTCTCAACCACAGAGGAACACAACAAGTCAAAGGCATGCTTTGGGGGCCCTTTCATGCCCTCATTTTTTTAAATTTCTACTACATTCACAAGCTCCCCTCTCAAAAAAGCAGTGATGGGCAAGTTTTCATAACTGTTTATTCATTATAAATAGTAAATATTTACTGCACTTTTTACATGAAAGACATTTTTACAACACATCATTGTTGGCTGAGGCTGTCACACAAGGATACTGTTTCTCTTGTCTATCACCCTTGTCCACTGTAGGAACTAAACTCAGTGCTACGCCTAGGTTTGCTAACTCGCTATGCCACGGTTCTCACCACTAACAGGAATGGATCTGTGCCTACCTCACTCACTGTTCCGAGAACAGGAAGAAATAAATAACACTGCCTCCCACCTCCTTTTCCTCTTAACACTTCGAAGAACAATTTTATTGACATTCCAAAATGTCACCACACAGACATATGTAAACCTCAGTTCCTATAATCTTTTAATATTTGATATCACTGTATAATTTAAAAGTACATGAGAGTCACATGGACCTTTCTGTGTTTGCCCTGTCTTTCATAGAAAAAAAGAAGAATGTAAACGAAATCAGGTTAAAAAGCATTATTCTAAGACGTCGGTCTCTTATCAAAAGGAGCAAGCTGGGTGTCTGTTGTCCAGCAAACAGCAAACATTGCTATGTTCTACAATGGATTATGGGCTGCAAAAATAAAGGCACCTGCAGAAATATAGTTCGGATTGTGTTTTTATCACCTTGGCCTCGGCCAAAGAGCCTGTGAGGTACGCAGTATTGCACGCTGATAAGCAGATATATGAACACCTGTCATTTCCTCCATCCCCTTCTCCCTGCCCAGGCTGGCTCCCAAGTGAATGCGACTTGGGAAAACAGCACCCCTCTCCCAACACTGGAAAAGAAAACAAGTTTCCCTTCTGTTACCCCCACATCCTACTGGTTAAGACGTGCATTGGGGACATTTACTGACAACTAGATTACAAATGAAGATACGATAACAAATAATTTATTTGGGAGGTCCTTTACATCTAGTCTAGCTTCCTAAAATATGGTGGCAATTGATTTTGATCTCAATTTCCAGTGTGTAAAAGTCAAGGATTCCTCCATTCCTGCTTCATCGAGTGAACAGTTTTAAAGTTGTCGAAATATCAGCCTCGGACATCCAACACGTTATACTTTAGAGTATTCTCCTTCTATCCTTTAGAATATTCTGCTTGCTTGGGTCAGTCCAGTTACACACACATGCACACACACAAATGGAATGTTTCAGCGCCTTGATCTTCCGCAGTCAGAGTTGGCATATTTTGATACGCAGCCAGGTGAAGCCACTGCCTTCAAATGCTCCACCGGTTTTTCAGTTGTCCCAGATCTTCCTTTTCTCTGTGGCTTTTGTCCAACATGTTCAAAAGTATCTGAAACCAACTACTGGAGACAGAAAAAAACTCAATCCCTTTCCTTTGTCTCCAGCTTCCCCTAAAGAGTGACTTTTTTTTAATTAATTCTTTATTTTTCTGAGAAGTTTCTTCAGGTCTAGGCTGCGGATTCGGGAAATGGGGCCAGTCTGAGCTCCGAGTGGACAGTTCACTTACGCAATATCTGGCTTGAGATAATGAAAGGCACCTGTAAGAAAACACATGCAACTTTATAGGTCATGTTGGGACAATTCCCAGTCAGGGGCTATGTCAGCTACAGGCTGACGATGTCATATTTAATACCATGGTATCAAAGGATTCAGACTAATATTTTTATTCCTGAGACAAGTTTGACACAACTCTGTGTCCCTCGGATTACATCCCTCGTGCTCCTGGAGCTGACCTCATTAAGCACATGTGTTTCTAATGCCAGGGGTTATTGCATTTTGGCCAACCTCGTGTTTTACCTACTGGCAATCAGGTTTTATGTCTCAGCAATTAATGACCACAAGATGTTGTTGACATCAGTTAAGAAAATAATTATACAAGGGAGCCCTGCCTGAACCGATCAGCCGGCTCTGCCACAAATGCCAGGTGCACTCAGGCCTCTAACTCCTCTTCCTTCCTAAGCAACAGTTGGATTTATCTCCCTTCCAGAAGCGATCACCCCCTAGAATGTCCAAGGCTTACTTTGTCCATACTGCCCATACTGGTAGCCTGTGACGGGGTCCATACTGTAGCCTGTGGTACTGTAGGTGGGTGGACAGTAGGACTGAGATGTTGGCAGACTGTCCAAGCTCTTCATGTGGTCTAGTCTCTGACTGCAGCTGGCCGACACTGTGGTGGTAGGTTCCAGGCTCCCAGTGAGAGGAGAGAGTGCGTAATCCGTCTGGGGCTGATGAGGTACCCCACCATGATTGGTCAGGAGTCCCATTACCTAAAAGAGACAGGAGATTGAAAGAAGTTCAAATGCAGCACGGACCAGATGGTAGCCAACAGCTGAAAGAATCACTTAAAAGTCCCATTTCTGTCTCTTTGGAAATTAAAGAGCTTTTCTGAAGACTGTGACCTGAATTCAAAGTGGCAGCATATATGACATCATCCTCCGTGATAACATCTGACTTCAGTTTCCAAGAGAGAAATAGGGCAGAGAAAGGGAGAGAAAAGGAAAAGAAGAAAAGGGAGGACAAAGAGAGACAGGGAAGGACTGCATCCGAGTGATAAAATCAGACTGGACTTTCAAAGAAAAGGAAAGAAGTGGCAGGAAGAGGGAGAAATTATATCTGTTCCTATAAAAAAAAAGTCTAATCATATCTCACATCTGGAACTTTCACATGTGATTTTCAACAAACTTTTTTTTTGAACAGTGAGCACTCAGTGGTAGAGCCCTCATCTACCATGTGGTAGGCCCTAGGTTTGACTCCCAGCACCATGCAGAAAAGTAAAATAAATAAACAAACCCAAGTCAATGTATTCAGGTTTTGAGATCTCTACATCACTTTCACAATGTTGACTCTCAAGAAAGCTCCTCTCCTCAGCTTGACCATTGTTTGGGAAGTATAAACTACTTTCTTCTCACTCCACTAGCATTCCTGTGCATCCTCTCACCCACTGGACAGTCACTGCTTGCGTCACCTACGTTGACCAGGGGGATTCTGGGAGGTGCCTTTCTAACTCAGAAGTTCACAGCATCAACACCAGGGAAGCACCAGGGATCCTCTGAGCACCACCTCCATTACCAAACCATTCCCTCCACAAATGAGAAGTGTTAAAGGGAAGCACAAGCCTTTATGAAGTGTTCAAAGGAATGCAAACATGTTCTTTAAAAGGTCAGCTTGGTAAGTGACCCTGATGAGTAAGAAAACTTTAAAAACACTACCACAAAGCACTGGTCACAGAACAACTTTCAGATCAGACTGGTAAAGTGTTTCACAAACTCACGCTCACTGACTCTCCCAGCACCTCTTGATGGATGTAAGCGGATAATTAATTTTGCAGCTGGAAAAGAAAGGAAGTGACTTTTTTTTTAAAGCAGTTGTGGAAGAAATCTATAGTACAGCTGGGTGAAAGAACACCTCTCACAAAGTCCTTAAAGGCAGGCTCCCACAACTGCACAACATATCCACAAGAGTCCTGCCGAAACCGAACTCATGCCCCAATGCTAGGCTCCGGCACTCACTCAGGGCCAATGCAAGTGATAGATTCCTGAAGCAAAGGCTCCAGCAGAATGGGGATGTGGGAGTTCATCTCACATACCAAAAAATACTCTAACCCAGACTCAAAACCATGGATCACATGACTTCCTTTGGGAAGAGTCCTCATAATCTTACAGCTAAACAAAATCTCTGCAAACTAAAGCTTTAAACTGATCCGTCTTTAATGAGCCCCAAGAGATGAGAGACCCAGAGAGGGGGGCTCTGTTCTCCTCTGGCGGATTATTTTCTCTCACTGTCATAACGGGCCACCCCTCTCCCCTGTCCTCCCTTTCAGTTAGTGTGCCTGTGGGAAAGTGAGCATGTTTGGGCAAATCGACACACTACGTCCAAATTTTGTAAACTACTGCAAGGATCCAAATTTGCTTGACATGTGTGAAATATCTTCTTTGAACCCTCTGAAAATTAATTATGTCTAAAAAAGTAATTATTGACCAGAGTGTAGCTGTTTTTATCTGGGACCACAGGAAGGTGAGCATCAGAAAATAACAAATGGATGGGATACAGAACCTAGGAAACGTTGCCTCCTCGACAGACCTTTATCTACATGGATATTTTCTGCCTTTGTCATTCTTTACACTTATGCTGATAATCTGGCAGTATACACTTGGAAAATTCATAACTTCAATTTCTGCAGTAATTTACTCAATAGCTTTATGTCGGCCCAAACTAGGAACATCTATTTAAAGAAGCACACTACTTTCAATGCAAGGAGCACAACTTTCTGCGGTGGCTTAATAACCAAGAATGGAGAGAAAAATTAAAAATACAGAAACTGGTTTTTATTTTAAAATTTTTTTAAAATCATGACAAAGAACAAACTTTTTATTGTAAAACACAAGCAACTGAAAAAATTAATTTTGTGACTTTTATCAATTCATAAAATCCAGTGGTATGAGGTAAAAAGGAAACATATACTTGAACTTAATAGTGTCCTTCATGAAGATGCTTACTCAAAACTCAGTTCATGGGGTGCCAGTTTAAGGCAGAAATGGAATGTGCTCTGTACGGTTATAGCTGAAGAACTCAGAGCATGATTTTATTCAAAACATGCACTTTCTCCCATGAGCCTATGTACATTTTTGTGATAAACTTTTTTTAATCCCCTGCCACACATTTCTCTTTTGCATAACTTTGAAGGCAATAACTTTGTCCATCGGGTGAAAAAAAAAATGAGGATCCAAAAAAATAAGAAACAAGTCCTTCCTATAAGCAAAAAAAAAAAAAAAAAAATCAGCATAAGTTGTTGTTCATATGCTATCATTTTGCGTTAGAAAAAATTTTAGGGCAGAACTTTAAAACCTTATGTCTGATGGAAGATGGAGAAAACAGTACTACCCTCAGAGCCATATTCCAGGGTAATAGATGGTAATCCCCCCACGGTTCTGAGACACAGTGTTCAGAAGTAGACCCAAATCAGAGCTCCTTGGGCTTCTACTTTCACAGTGAGCCTTATCTCCACAGCCTACTTCTTGCACTGGCTGATGCCAGAGAAGAAAGAGACCTGAAACCAGCTATCACTGGTTCGTTCGCCTCCATGTTAAAGCACGAGAGAAAGACACCGGCCTGTGCATGCTTATCACCACTGTGACAATCACATCTCCTGTAGGATCACAGTCTTTAACATGGCATGATAAGGAAGGGGACACCAGCACTCACATCCTTTCCATTTAAAAATTTAAATTAATAGATACTGTGTGATTTATTTTCAGTATTTAGCACTGAGAAAGGTACACAATCTTAAGAAGTCGTTTAAATTTAAGAAGGAAATGGGGGTGAATATATCAATAGAAAGTGCTTTACTTTCCTCTAACATAAAACCTCAAATCTCTGTGGAAGGGTCCCATTACACTTTCATGTATACTTCTTTAAAAGCTATTTCTTCTTTCATGTGGTTCAAGGGAAGCTATGGAAATTTCTTCTTGTGCACAAAGATGCTGGCAAATGAACTTCTCAGTGCACCCCCAGTAGGGTTATGGAATGTCATCTGCCACATTCTTTCTAAGGATATTGTCAGGATTTCTTTTATATGTGCTTTTCCTATAGCCATTTAGTATTTGAAGCCTAAATATAAAGTCTGCATTTATTGTAAAGTGGATTGTTCTTGTTGTGCTGTAGTGGTGGTGGTGGTGGTGGTGATTATTGCTCTTCACCCATTAATAAGCTATTTCTACTCTAGGGTTGGGCCGGTATTTTTTCCTGTTTGGTTGTTTAGTTTAATTTGGGGATAAGGGAAAGCACAATGGCTCAGTTTCACAAACAACTTCAAAGGAAGCAAATTCAAGGCTATTCAGTCCTTCTTGCTGAAACTAACCTCATTCTTAGGAGATGCAGGTAAATCCAGGAGGTAGGGCACCCAGAAAGAATTTCCCATGGGAAAAGTTTGAAGTGTGCTCTTTGCCGCCAAGTTTTTCATGTTAGTCTTATACGACACTTAGTTGAGGCATCCGGAGGGAAAATCTATTAAGCAGATTTCTAAACTATTACCTCCGAAATGCTCCCCAGACACCACTTCAAAATTGTTTTATGAGTGCCCTTACCAACTAGTTCAAAGCTTGAGCGTCTTCTGCTCACACTTGCGCTGCTTTCTCTATCATTTTGTGTTATTAGAGACATTTTCTGAAGATTCATTCTCAGGTTCCAGAATGCCATACAGGTTTGTTTACATCTTGATTGAAAGATTATACGGTTCAGGAATAACTAACTCTTTGCAATTGCTTCATGCCGTATTTCTCTTGAGTTAATTTTCCTATTGTAAGATTAAATACAAAAGATAAAACTATGGGCTAAATTAAGATTTACATTGAAAACGATGTGTCTGGAAAGTATTTGTCTTGGCACAACAAGCGTCATGGTTTTGCCATCAGTTGAAAGTGCTCGGAGCTTATCAGAAATCTAAAATGACTTAGCAAATTAGTGTGTGTATCTAGCACTTCTTTTTTCTTTTTCTTCCTTAGGAGGAATCCTGGTTGAATCTTTATTTTCTATTGTGCTCTTAAATAACCAGATGCTCTCCTGACTTCACATTTAATAACACACATTTAGTCTCTCTTTCTTAAAAAGAAATTGTGAATTACAGTTTGGTATGATATAGTTTTTTCCTTTACCTTCTACCTTTCCTGACAAAAGCTTACCAACTACATCTTTTATTTAGATAGAATCTATTTCCAGAATCAAACAAAAACTTCAAAAAAAATTTTTTGCCAACATGAGTTTTGTTAGAGTCAAATAAAAGTTACATTTCAGTGACTATCTTTGAAGCTGAAAATCCTCAATTTCAATGACAGAGACTTTTCCTGAAAACGTCTTCAGATTCAAATGCCATAGAAACTATCCTGCAGTTGATTAGCATCTGAATAATTAGATTTTTGGTTCTCTCTGTTTGAAAACTGTGGAGGGAAGTTGCCCGAAGGCAGAAGTTTCTCTTAAAGTCTGTCTGCTCACATTCTCCCTCAGCCTGCAACTGAGGGCAAGAGCACACTGACCTCCACCTGTTTGGAAAAGGCCCGACCACCTAACCCCTTCTTTCTTCATGTAAATCCTCTGCTGGTATTTTACAAGTAGCTATGCTGGATGCAGGACAGAAGACTATGAGACCAGATGAGTGTGGCTCACATGCCTCATATATTTCCAAGATTTGTTTATAAAGAGGACAATAAGAATTGCTCCAGCTAAAATCTATTGCACACACACACACACACACACACACACACACACACACACACACACAAACGTGTATGACTAAGCAAACACTCTACTTGAGAGCTGCACTTCAGCCCAAAAATATTTAGGAGTGGATGACAGAAATGTCAATCTAGGCCAAAAATCCCCACAAAAAAAAGCTTGCCAGAGAGACATATATTACAAGTAGGTAAATTAGTTAGACATTTTACAGGCAGACAGACAGGGCTGGTCCTTCAAAAGCTCACAAGAAAGGAGACCTTCCCTGAAGATCAACACAATCAAAGGAGAAAACTACCCCTTGCAGTGACTGATAGGCTTCAATCTCCTCCTGGGATGGAAAGTTAAGATCTTGATCCAACTGTCCCAAGAATGCAATGATTGCCATTCCCTTGGGGTAGAAGACCAGCACCTTAACCCACTTCTGGAACAGTTTCCTGACTGATAATCCATGTACACTTGGCAATGTGACTTGACTTCTCATTGGATCTTCATCTAGTCAGTATTACCTAAGCAACTGTATTTGTTGTAATCTCATTGGTTGATCATGATTTTGTCCATTTTACGATTTCTCATTGTACTGATATTACTTAAGAGACTGTGCATGCAATAGTGCGGGTTGACGGTAATTCTGCCCCACTTTAGACTCTCTGTACCTCATGGCTTTGCTCCATAAAAGCCCTCTGGGAAGTGAGGTGAGTAGAGGTCTCCCATTTTCAGGTCTCTCTTAGGCAGAAGCTTTCTTTCTCAATAAATTCTTTCCTATTCTTAACCTCCATCATTCCTAAAATTCATTCTTCAATTTTAGAGAACATGAATTCACGTTTCAGGAATCTAGGAAGTCAGGAGCTAGGCTTGCTCCCTTGTATCACGTACATGTGTTGGTATAAGCTTATATAAATATGTGTAGTGTATTTCTAGCCAAGGATGGGCCATTATACTAGGTCCACCTATATTCAATAAAAGAAAGCCCATTTTAAGAGAAGAGGTCATTCTGCCTAAATGAAAAAGGATAGCTCTGATTACGGTAGACATGTCACTGCGTTAAACCCTCCGTGGGCATAATAAAATTCTCATATGTTTTAATTCATGTATGCATGCCTGCATTTAATATGCTCTGGGACCATGTCTCTAATTAATAAGATTTATGAGAAAAGAACATGTGCAATATCAGGAAGGTATAGCCCACATCTTTTTTCTTTCTCCTACGAATGAAAAAGTATAACAGCAGTGCTGACGGAGAAGTCGTTGGCCCCTAACATATGAAGATGGACTGGTGGAGCCCTAGGTAAACTTGGGAGTTAATGATACTCTCTTATCTAACCCGGACACATTTGCGGCATGTAATTTACAGAAGCTCTGCCCAGGGAATCTTGACAAATGCTCCTAACGATGTCAGGGCAATGTTCCGTTCTAATGGAAAACAGATGTGGGTCAAAAACCCTCATTCATCACTGCTCTGAGCCTCGCACTCTTTCTGGGGGCGATGGCATTACCTGCTGTTAGCCCTTCTCATTGGGGGAGCATTCTCACAAGCACAGTCGCCCTCTGCCGCGTGTGCACCTAAGTCCATCCCCAAGTGAAAGTCCTGCCTCAGACCCTGACTCTGGAGAATCCAACGTATATTTTGGTTTCATTTCATGACTACTTCAGATCCATTTACTAAATATTAATTGACCCTTTGGGACTTAACGATTCTAAATATAGAAAAAGGAAAGAAAAACTATGCTCTGGCATCCCACAATATTTCAATGAGATGGCATTTCTCTCTTGGCCCCTGAATATCATGCCATGGTAGAGTGCTGTTAGAGCAGTCATGTGGCCCTGGGCTCCATCCCCAGCACCACAAAAAAAATAATAATTAATAAATAATAAGCATAAATAAAAATATTCTGTAACTGCCCACAGTCTAAGTCAACAGTTGAAAAAAACTGCAGGAATGATTCACTGCGATTATGTTTTGTAAATGCAAATTGTGCTGAACTTTAACTGCTCGGCTCCCTCTGAGCATCACTAGTAACACAATAAACTAGAAAGGCATTAACTCTTAGCAAGAGGAATTTTAACTCTGCTTCTCCCAAGCAGAGAATGTTGAGTGATCTCTAGGAAGTGTGACTGAAAACTAACATGTGTGACAGAATTTTTATTAATTTATTTCAGTAAAAGACAAATTGTCATGGATCCCTTAAAATTACTCCTCCCCTTTGAATGCATTTATCCTTCATTCTTACAACTTTCCAGAAGTGGAAGTTCCGGAAGTCTGAAAGACCTTTTCTGTAACTGTCCTCAGTTGCCCTCTCATGATTGCCTTGATGTCCCAAATGTGTTCAGAAGGGTTTCCTTCAATGCTCATTTTGACTTTGGGGAAGCACCAGAGGTTGGAAAGAGCCAGATGCAGTGACTAAAGTGAATGAGGACACAAACAGTTGACATTTCTATGAGCAGCTTTCTCCATCGGATGGCATTGAACAGCAGAGTCACTGTTTTCATCACATCTCAGAAACATAAGAAAGTGGGTTTACAGAACAACCTCAGAAAGTGGCAAGAATGATGTGAGAAATTCGAAGGAAAGAAAGGATTCCAGGGAGATTAGTGACAATGCGCCTTATGCTGCAATAATTTTTTAAAAATTTAAACATGCCCTATATATTCTGATCACACCTTTTCAACATTGCAAGGAGACATTCTGATCAATTAAAAGAATAAAACAGTTGCTCAGCTCACCGCCAACAACAAAAATCTCTTTGTCAAAACCATGTATGAAGTATGTAAATATTTCTGTAGTTGTCTAAAGTCCCTGTCATAAGGTTTTGCCTCCAAATGCCTATGGACTATAAAAGACTTGCTCTCCTACCCTTCTCGTCACATGAGAAAAGCCATATCCTTGAGACAAAGAACCAACTAAAAAGACTAGGTAGTGGTGCTCTGGGATGCTCCTGGTAAGCAGGTATCCGGAAATGAGCTTCTAGTGACCAGGAAAGGTACAGAACAGTCTTCCAAAGCCTAAGAGTGAGCACAAACTTTAGGAAATGCTTTCTGGTCTGTTTCACAGGCTAGTCAGTGAAGAAAAACATGTACTCACTAAGATATACCGAATATGTTGCTACGCTACTGGGGAGAAAGCTCAGAGCACAGTCTTTCGGGAACCAGAAACTTTGACACAACTAAGCTAAAATGGTCTCCAACTTACTCACTCCTGGACCAATTTCAGGAGCAACTTTCCAGTAACAGTGCTATGCTTCCTTTCCAGAACACCCAAGAACTTACCGGTGTTTCTGATCATAACCTAGGTAGCACCTATGTCACCTGTCTCACAGACAGCTAGATGGATGCTGACAACCCACAGGGCCCCAGTGAAGTCATTGACATAGACCTTTGGTCTACACAAATTAAGTCGGCTCCCAAAGTCCTTAACAAAATAAGATGTTTCTAATTGACTGTTAAAAGAATAGGCCCTGATTGTTAACTCAAAATGACTCAGCTTGTTACTTACCTTTCAGAGTCTTCCTACCATCCTGATTGCTTCTTTGCTGGAGAGACAGAAGAATCATCAGCCTCAGAATCCCCTGCCCTTGAGTTTAAGTACCTTAGTTCTACTTCCTTCGGTATCTTATATTAAAGACGATGAAAAGCATGGCGGTCTTTTCTGCTTTGTTTTTTTTTTTTCTTGGTTGATTGTAGGATAATCAGCTATATTCTCAACCCTTTTTATTTAGAAATATGATCTTTCTAAATTGCTAAGTTGCCCAGGCTAACCCTGAACTGACAGTTCTCCTGCCACAGCCTCCAACCATGGTGGAACTCTAGGCACGGACTACCACACCTGGCTATAGTATGGTTTTGAACACACATTACTGTCAATACCATATTTCAATAAGTTAGAGCAAGAATAACAAAAGAGAGGGCCGGGGAGTTAGCTCAGTGGTTCCGGCGCCTGTCTTGCAAGAGCAAGGACCCGGGTTCAATCCCCGGTAGCCACATACAATACTGGGCGTGGAGACTCACGCCCAGCAGCAACCAGTACCACATACCACAGTGCCGGGCGTGGTGGCTCACGCCTGTAATCCCAGCACTCGGGAGGCAGAGGCAGGAGGATTGCTGTGATGTGAGTTTGAGGCTGAGCTCAGGGCCAGCCTGAACCACAAAGAGAGACCCTGTCTCAAAAAACCTGAAAAAAAAAAAAAAGAATAACAAAAGAGAAGTAACAGGCCAACCTTCTCCCTTTCTTGCTTTTAGCCATATGCAATGAAAGATGGCTGACCATTTGATTTCCCAAAGGAGACAACAGTATTTTATAAGAAAAAAGAATAGTTATTGCTTTAAATAACGCATGCCTCTTTCATTATTAGTTCAGCAGCCTGGATTGGTGGCAGTCACCTCACAGCTAAAAAAGCTTCCCTTTGATACAGAAATACATGAGTCTACAAAATGCCCTTTTTATGATAAGTAAAATAAGTCAGGCCAAAGAGACTCTCGTATATTTATGGAAGACAGAGCCAATCTCAGTATTGCCAGAGGCCAAGAAGGATAAGGGAGAAGAAGGGACAAAAGGAGGAAGCTTAATGGATCCAGGCATGCCATTGGGTTGGAGAAGTTACTTCTAATGCTCTAACAAAGTAGGATGACTACGGTTGACAATTAGTTGAGTGTTTCAAAATAGCCAGTAAGGAGGGTTTCTAAACGTGTCCAGCACAAAGAAATGATGTCGAAAGTAACAGATATACAGATAAATTTAATTTAATTCCTATGCATTATATACATGCAATGTCACAATGTATTCCCTAAAGGTATAGAATTATTCTGTGTAAATTACAAAGAAAAATATATTTTAACACTGCACTGTCTCAAAAGGCCTCCAAGTTTGTCATCTCTTACGCTGATCAGCAAGGACAAGTACATTCCTCATCTCAAAAACTCTCATTTACTGACCTCCGGCTAAGTGTCAAGAATAATTTTTTTTTAATATTACACTCTGCTTTGAAAAATTATATACCTCTGAGGAAACTCTGCCGAGACAGATTCCTTATGGGAAAAAGAAAACAACAACGAAAAACAGTACACAACTAATGACTGAATCAACTCTTCTGTGTACACAGTACAAAGCACATATTCAGCCTCTAATTGAATAAATATGCAAGTATTCAGATTTCTGTAGATACTGCCATTTTGCAAATGCAGTAATAAATTAAAAGCTTTACGTTGCATTCCAACCACATATAAAAGGTTGATTCAAACCACTGCGTTAGAATCTAGCACAGTTTTTCTATATACGACTTATCACAAAGAATAAGTTTTTATTCCAGCAGCTTAGTTATAAGCTAAGCAATCACAGTCAATTTCTCTTTCTGCTCACTGGCTGGAGGAACTCAAGTGGGCCTAAGCACCACGGGGCCAAGGCATTTGATTTGTCCAGTATTCAGAAGAACACAGCTGACAGGCTTTCCATTTAAATCAACTTGACAAACACAAAATATTAATTCAGCAAGAAAGAGTTCTGTGGTTCACTTAATACCGAGATGAGAGACACAGTCATTGGCTGCTGCTTCCTTGCTGTAAAAAGGGCCAAGCTATTGCTACTCTCAGAATTCCCCAAATCTAGCTAACTCAAGACTCCATGGCTACAGCCGATAGAAACAGGGATCTCCTCTTAAAGTGTAACAACCACTGCCTGCAGAGCGAAATCATCGGGTCACTTACAGCTTCCATCGATTCAACAAATGGATTAGCATCAACATTTTCACCACAGCAGAACTTCTCCAAACCATAATATGACAGACTGGAAAGAAGCAAATGGACCCTGTTTCTTCCGGTGTCCCTGGAATAGGCTCATTTAAGATCATAAACATTCTTTAGCCTCTGTAAACATGTGAAAATTTTCAAGCCCCAGGAATGAGCTCATGAACTGCATTAGGAAAGAAACAGAAAAGCGCTCAAGCACTGGAGAGACTTCAATGTGTCTCTCAGCCCCAGTTCTGTCTGACACCCAACAAATCTCTTTAATTAAAATCACTCCTCTTTCTTCCACAGTTGAATTTCTGGAAAATGTAAATGGAATGCAGTCACTCCCTTGGGAAACGGATTGGTAGTAGGCCACCTGCTTGTCTGGTTCTTCCCAGTGAAGACACAGAATTTGTAACCTATGCATCAAATGCAAAAAACAAAATGGCTGATCAGCAAGACATGGCTCCTGGATGTGTGCTCAAAAATGTCCAGAAAAACTGCTGTCACAGAAGCTGGCTGTTCCACAAGGATAAACCTTCCTGCTTTTACCTCTATGGACAGCACAAGAGAAGAACAATGAATTTCATGCATGGTGAAAAAGATTTTTGATGAAACAGAAAAGCCCCCCATTGCAATCATTTTTAGTAGTCCATTTTTAATGACGACTGCCTCCATCTACATAGTAAGCTAGTCCTTCCTTCCCTCTTCAATGCACAACTATCGTCTTGCCTTACAGCTAAAGAATTTCAGATCATTGTTAACACTGTAGCCAAAAAATGACAAGCAAAGTCAAAAGCAGTCTTGAGTTTTTTTATACACATATTAACACTTAAATGCTTCCCCCTAATAAGTTTCAGGATTAACAAATGTTTGTCAAAAGAAACTGTGCTGAGCAATTGAAATCTAATTTGAAATGGAACCACGATAGTCTAATACATATATGCATGAAATGGAGAAGCTCCCTAATAGGCATAGCTGACACCAAATATGCAATTTACATACATTACACACTAATAATCTCCATTTTAATATTATTCTTTAGGAGCAACTGGGTGGGGAGTAGAGTTAAAGGTTTCCTCTTGTACAATGTGAAAAAGAACAGAAGTTGATGCCGGCACCTGATGCCATTAACCACAATCCCATTAGAAGAAAGATCTATCTGTTCTTTCTGGCTCCATTTCAGAGCTGGTACCTCAACACCACAGGGCTGCGATGATTCAACCAGACGTAGATGAATGATCAATAAACTTGATGAGATCCACAGACCTATGCTTTGTTCCCGAGGGCTGAGTGCTCAGCAAACGTTCAAGCATGTTCAAGGCTGGTACACAAATCTTTATAAGAATTTTCCTTCTTTCCTCAGCAGATGACCCATGAAACGGGACAGGTGTACTGGTGATCAATTACCGCTGACCCCAGACCTGAACAAAATTTGGAATGAGCCTTCTAAGCATAGCTGTTACTGTGTAGATTCATTAATAACAGTTAAATATTCTCTAAAACAAAACCTTTTCTGTAATTTAAGCCTGTCTTCTTATTTTGTCATTGGTTTCACTTGTAAACCAGCCACTAAAATCTGCCCATCTGCTCTGAACATAAAATGTGTCCATAATAACCCAGATTTATACCAAATGTATGTTTAAGTATTGCTGAATTGAGAGATCCTCAAAATTTATGAGCTCTGAGGTTGCAAACAGGACTTCCTCTTTTTAAGAAGGAAAAGGTTTAAGATGAACATAGGAAGGACTTGGAAAGCTTCTTGGATATCAAATAGCTCTGTAGGAAAAAAAATGTCAATGATATAAGAGTAAATGAATCAAAACCATATGGGTCAAATTTTCCCTAAAATACACAGTTTGAAAAATTAAGGAGGAAAAGTGCTTGGCAAAAATGTGTTTCAGGTTTTACCAAACCCAAAACATTTGAAGAATCATTTGCCATGGTTGATGAACCCGACGTGGAGCCAAGTTGGCCCACTTCTGTATACTAAAGGACAATAGGAACGCTTCCCAGAAACCATGCGGCCCACTGGTACGGTATTTCACTCAAGAAATCATTAGAAGCTGTCACCATGGCACTGAGGGGTTTGCAGCAGGAGGGCAGAGATGGGGTGTGAAATGATATAAGTTTGTTAATTTAATTGGCCTTGTTTTGGGGAGTTGTCTATGTGTGTTTTGGGGGTAGGGGCTCAGCAAGGGTAGTATTTCTTGCAGAGGAAAGTTAATTAGAAGAACATGGTCCAAATGTTAATTAACCTCATGTCTTGAGCATATGGTAGTATTTCTGCACACTCCATATTCCAAGTCAGCATTCCTCGTCCCCTGCACGTGTAGCAAGGTGCTGGGAACGTGTTCCCCAGGGACAGAGAGGAAATAAATGGTCTCTATTTCCTCGAGTTCTGCATGGCCCCACACCAAGCAAACACAACCATTTGGAAAAGACTGTACAGAAGAGATCCCTCCCTAGAATGAGTTAAAAGCTTTTCTCAGAGGATGCTTGGTCCTTTTTTCTATGCCACCCATCTCTTAGAAGGGTTATGGCATCCAGACAGCTATTCAGAGAAAGAAGCAAAATTTGAGGTCTTTAGTCTATCACCCTCTTACCCACCATGGAGAATTTCTCTTTCAGTGCCCCTGCAGTTCTAGTCTGTGATGGAATGTAACACCCAGTATTCCATTTGTTAAGCCATTTGACCAGGCTTGTAGGAAAATTAGGTCAGATGGCAAGACCAGAGTCCATGGAAAACTTATTGGAACATTCTGTTTCCTTTAGCAGATACCAGTAACTGAAATGTGCAACTTGTGTTGATGGAAGAGTAGGCAACAACTGGAAGACAGATTTGTCCCTTACCCTGCTAGAAACTCCTTCTGCCATTAATCTGACTATGGTATTACTTTGGCCTCTGTTTCCCCATAAGCAAAATGGGAACATTCCCCAGATACAATAATGGACTTGCTCAAAACAGAAAAAGCTGCCAGCAGCTAAATCACACACAGACCCTTTCAACTACTCAACAGAGGACACAACCAAAGTTTCTGAAGGTATTTTTGGGGTCTTGTGAGATTTGGACTGGAGGAAATATTCATCATCTGACTGGACAGGGGCGACTTCCCCGAGACGCTATTTCACACGTCCCCACCCCCCCACGAAGCACAGGCATTCCCTATGTGAAGGATCAAGGGCTCAGGAAAGCACCATCTGGCAAATAAGTAGCATGAATTTTTTTTTTTTTTTGAGACAGGGTCTTGCTTGGTAGTTCAGGCTGCTCCTGAGCTCAGCCTCAAACTCACATCACAGCAATCCTCTTGCCTCTGCCTCCCAAATGCGAGGATTACAGGCATGAGCTACCACGCCTGGCACTGTGGTATGGGGTACTGATTGCTGCTGGGCGTGAGTCTCCACACCCCATATTGTATGTGGTTACCACGGGATTGAACCCAGGTCCTTGAGCTTGCAAGACAGACGTCAGAACCACTGATCTAAATCCCTAGCCCTAGCATGATTTTTTTTAAGCTTTAAAATAATCTTTCTTTGAGAAAGCAGATACATCAGAGACACCAAACAGAAACTATCACTGAGCCACCACATAGACAGAGATGATTTGCCTGTCTTCATGGTCTCTGATAAGCCCTTGACCTAAAACACAAACTAGAAAGACCATCCTACGATATTTCATACACACACTAACTCATAGTTTCTAAGCCTGAATAGTCAAAATCACAGCAGTTTCAGTGACACTAGTGAAAACATCAAACAAAATGCACATAAACTTTTTAAACTGTCAAGTATCCTCCAGTGAAGAGATCTGCAATAAACAGAGCACAAATGACATAGAAATCTTTATATTCACTTCAGTTTAACTTAGCAGATAGAGAATGGTCTGCAGAGGTGTAGACAGGCAGAAAAATACAGGATACAAAATTATATACACTATTACCTCACTTACAACTGTTTGTCTTATTTGGATAAAATCCAATCTTCTCATAAAGTTACATTTTTTTTACCTTGAGACAAGGTCTTGCTAAGTTGCTAACCTGTTCAGACTGGGCTCAAGCTTGGGATCCTCCAGCTTTCCTGAGTGTGAGAACTGCAGGCATGTAGCACCACACTGGGCTTTATTATGTTTTAAGTCTTAAAGCTCAAAAAGAGCCACAAAGGAGTATGCAAGAAAGCTAACAGTATTTCTTGGGAGAATTTTTTTCTACTCCAAAGACACTTTAAAAATTTTTTCCATTTGTTGCCATAAGCATGTAATGCTTTTATTATTAGGAGATGTTACTGGGTTTAGAAAAGAAAGTATGAATTAACCTGATGTTAAAATTTTAGAAAACTAGTCTGTGCTCAGTTATTTTAAAATATAATGCAAACCGTCTGCCCCAGTTTTGCCACGAAGCCTGTTTCTTCCTCACCCAATCATATGCTACAATGGAGATCCTAGACCAGTAGCCAAGAATCTTGGATTCTGTTCTCAATTCCTTCCCCCTTCATACTACAGTTGACAGCAGGTCCCAGTATCTTTGGGCCTCATTTGAACCATCGGCATCATGCCTGATCAGACAGAGGCAGAAGAATTAAAAGTGTAGATGGAGAGGAAGAAGAGAAATAACAACCACAACCCCAGCACCTCTGTATTATGTAGTCCAATATGTTAGTCACCGCTGCTCCAGAATAAGCAGTAAATTTAAAAATCGCCACCTTTTTTCTTCTGTTAGCAGGTAAACAAGGTCAATATATATAAGGTCTATGCCTCAAATTTTTCTTTATTTTTAATAAAGCCTGCCCCCCCAAAAACCAGTGCAAACATCTCATGTTTAACTAGAGGCATTCTTAAATGATCAACTCCAAAAAAATCTGAGTTTTAATCTCAATTTTCCTAACCCATTATTTTATAAATGTTTGGCAAGATACAGATTCGCTTTTTCTTTTGTTCTCTAATTTTGCCTGAGGAAATAGGGAGAAAATTTGCACTACTTAGCTCTTTTTCTAACTCATTAAGAATGATACAAGAGGGCCGAAGATTTAGCTCAGTGGTTCTGGCACCTGCCTTGCAAGCTCAGGGTCCCTAGTTAGATCCCTGGTAACCACATACAGCAATGTCGGGCATGGTGACTCACATCCACCAGCAATCAGTAGCACATATTACAGTGCTGGGCGTGGTAGCTCATGCCTGTAATCTCAGCACTAGGGAGACAAAGGCAGGAGTTCTGTGAGTGCTGTGAGTTCGAGGTTCACCTGGGCTATATAGTGAGCTTTGAACCAGTCTGAACTACAAAGCAGGACCCTGTCTCAAAATAATAATAATAATAATGATACAAGAACTGAGACAACATGGGATCCTAGGGGTGATCTGAGGCCAAAATACATGGTAGAAGCACAACATATCCTGGATATTTGCAAGGTGATAAGTAATTAATGGACTACATGAAAAGTACAGGAAAAAATGTTGTGGCAGTTTCATTGCTTGATATTGACTCCCACCCTACCATTTACCTGTACTCATCACAAATCTTCTTCAAGTCCAGGGTCAACCATTGGAAGTTCAAGCGCTCGCATTCACGTCATGTAATGTTTATAAAATACAGTGTGATACAATTATTGTTAGTTACCAAATAATGTAGTGTAAGAAACTTGCAATTTCACTATAGAATATAGATCTGTGTCCTTTTCACTATGAGGGAATGAAATAACATGCTGAGAAAGGTGGATCAAATCCTGCATCTCACCTTACAGAAATGCCAAGGATTAGAGTTTACTTCCTTCAAACTTTCACCAAAAACATGTTCATCAAAAAGCTTTTCTGTGGCCTCCAACTACTAAGGTTAAAAAATCACAGGTAGCCACGTTAGAAGTTCTGTTGGAACTGTGGAAGATTCTCCTAGGCAGTGAATCTGGGCTTTTTAAAGCTGACTCTTTTAGCATAAGCTCTTGATTGTCATGCAAAATCATACTCGCAAATGCCACTACTTGGAACTCAAATGCATGAAAGTCCTGCAAGAAGCATTCTCAATTGTTTTCATGTTGTTATTCTTCAGCTGAGGTTTAAAGCCATCTCCTATCTTTTAAAAAAAAAAAATTTATCCCAGAATGTGCCATAGGAATCTATGAAACTTAATTATATTTACTTTTACAAAAAAAGGATTTATGAACTTTTGCCTTTAGGCAGAAATGTTTATTTCATTGCTTTTGCCATCCATTCTTTTCAACTCCGCTGGCTTTGAACTCTTCAGCTGCTCAGAGTTATCACAGCTCCACAGAGCCCAAGAGCCCCACTCCTAAGAATCACACCCCAAGTTGAAGAAGACGAGGAAGGCAAAGATATATGGGTCGTTATTTTGGCCACCCTTTGTGCCATTAAAATCTCATTTTCTGCCTATTAGAATGCCCTCTTGGTGCTTAGGCAGCAGTGATAGTTGGTGATTAGTGTGTAATTGAGTATAATTGTCTTTTCACTTTTCATTTGTGTCATTCTGAGCTCCTCTCTGTTTTTCTAACCACCAGGAGGAAGAAGGATGCCGAGAAAGATAAAGCTGTTAAAAACTCTCACTCTCAGCCCTGAAGAGATTCTCGATTGCAATTATAGATTGCAACCCCTTTGCGACATTTCTCTGAATTTAGTGGGCGGCTATTCTCGCCACCTGGACCAACTGTTCTCTAATAAAATCAAGCGATGTGTATTTAAACAACTGCTAATAATGTCAACCTCAGACAGATGCCACATGTAAGAAATTTAACCATCTCTACGACATGCAATTATCAAGGCAATTTATTAATATGATCTCCCTAGAAAAGCTCATAGTCCAATGCAAATTACAAAAACAATTACACCACTCAAATATTTATATATTCTCAAGCAACAGTAACTCTCCTAATCTGTGCATTTATGACTCATTTATTTCAGAGTGCTGGAGTGCTCAGCTGGGTCTCTCTCCACACCATTTGCCTCTTCCCTCTTGGATTATTTTGTCAAAGCTTTGGTATTTTCTTACCAGGTACTTTTGCCCAAAACTCTGTCAACTCAACAAATGTCATCTGAAACAAGAAACAAAACTAAAGCCACCATGTTTGTGGTTTCTTAACCAAGACCTAAAGCTAGGGGTAGAGAAGACACAAGACAAATGCCTCAACAACTAAGTATAAATGGAAAGTCTCAATTATTACCTTGAAAGTTATTTGAATTTTAAGTCTAAACTATAACTTCTGCTGCAGCCAGTGAGAAGGGTAGAGAGAAAGGAAACTAGAAAACTAAAATCATGTGGCTTGTATAAAGAATACATTATGGTTTAAATTTGGCAATTCATTATACTACTGCCTCAGGGAATTGACTATTTGGTTCTGGTATACAGCAAATCATCTGTCTAGAAACACGGGACTGACCTGAGGTGAAAGGCCATTGCCAATGGCGGGGTTCATGGGGTTGGAGGGCCCCGACGGAGGCACAAAGCTGTCTGGATAGCTGGAAAATCCATGCCTGGTGCTGGGGAGGCAGTAGGCAGAGCTGCTGTCCGGGTTTGAAGGAATAGTGCTTTGGTGTACAGTGCTCGGAGGAAGTGGCTGAGGTCTGTGAACGGTGCTGCTAGGATCCGACACGGCTGAAAGGAAGAATATTGTCAACTAGAAAGTTCCTTTGCAGGCCAGCAAAGGAAGTTCGATGCAAAACACTGCCAGATCACCACGCCATCAGCAGCATGTGTGGGAGAGATACAAGGACAACTCAAACTGTAGAATCACTCGACAAACATAGCCACAACTCTGGGCATATTTGCAAGTACATAATTTAGGATATACTCTCAGCACACTCACCCAGAGTAAGAACGTAGAAATCACATAACAAGCCCATTGATCATACAACAATTAACCAATCTATCTTCAAGTCTCAAATTTCTTATCAAATGCACATTTACAGTATCTATAAACACAACATCAGTTCCAGGTGCCTGAAATGCTATCTTTCATGATCCAAAATCACTGAGTCTTACAGTTTAAGGATTTCCCACTCACCTCTAAGGGCTAAGAAACAGGAACTCTATCAAACTTTCCTTCTCTGGATTACTCCCGCGGTCAGTAACCATCGCAGAACCTCAGTTAATTACAAACCGGTGTACAAATGTAGCAGTAAATTTTTAACAAAAGAAAAGCAAACCTCATGTTTATTTAGGAAGGTTGTTTTGTTTTAAAATACCGAAGTGCTATTACATTACAACACCGTTTATCTAGAGACATGCAGATAGGTCATGGAATAAACTATGTTGCTGAAATGTGACAGGCACATTTAGGACAACCTGATGTCAGATAATTGACAAACAAACAGCACGGATGTCAACATCGCAGAAAGAATTCACTGCATAAAATATCCACCAGGGAAAGCGATTGGAAGTTACAGTTTAATCTCCTGGACTTTCCTTCTTTATACCTTGTGGAATAGACGTGGGCTGGTAAGAGGTCTCCGACAGCTGGTATGTTGGCAGGGTCGGCATGGCCGTGGGAGGGAATCCCCCCGGAATGAGATGGTTGAAAGCCATGAGTTGATTGGCCCCAGCTTGTTTCCTCCATCTTGCGCGGCGGTTGCTAAACCAGACCTATGGATTTAATTTAAAATTTGAGGATTTCACTGATGAAATAATAGTACATTCTTAATGAATTTTTCATGCTAAAACAGATTAAAGGCCCCTTCCTGACAGAGCCAGTAGATGCGAGAGCCCCCGCCCCTCTTCCCGCCTTCGGTGTTGTCGGGGAGCACTGTCAGGTTGAAAAGAGGATTGAATGGCAGGGGTCAGGACAGGGCAACATCGACCTTTCGTGGTCCTGCAACAGCTGCCATGAACCTCATGATGACCTGGGGCCAAGATCACGGAACAGGAGAAGCAGCGTTGAGAACTCCCCACTACTATCTGCAGCACCCGCTCACCTGCACAAACTACAGATCTAGGAGCCTCTTTGACTTCCACTTGCCACGCGTCCTAAATTTGGCCTTGTCTACTGCATACACCAAGTGCTGTGTTTTACATTCTTACCATCCTGTCTCTGCATTCCTATACTCCGTATGTGCAAAGCTCCTAGAGAGTCACATCAAAGGGGCAGGAAGGTAAATAAACAGAGCCTGGTTACCATGTTTTTTACCACATGAGATACTGCACTGATCTCAGTGGAAATCAGCACCAAAGAAGGGTTTGATAAGATGAAAGTGTTTTGAATCCAAAATACAGATGATGAGGGGTGTGGTTTAAAGAGAGGGCAAGGGAATGCAAGGAAATAATATTCAAGATTTATCATGTATAGGTACAAATTCTCAGTGATGAATGTGATCATAATGTACTTCTAACATGTACTGATAAACTCTATGTAAAAATACCGAATGCGAAGATGATGTGTATTCATAATGTACCAATAAAGATTTGAATTTTTAAAAAATACAGATGATAATCAGCTCAAAACAAGAAAGGATTTCTACCAATTAAAGGTGTTCTAAGTTTTGTATAAAGAGTTACAGACACGTGACTTTAAAGTGTTGAGCTTAGGGGTGGAAGGCACAAAAGAGGAGCAAGGTAGGAACCTACACTCATACAATTCCAGACTTGAGCTCATGGAGCTCACAAAGAATTCAAAGAGATCAAAACAATTAGATAGAGGAAGAAGCTCTGTGTTTGGAAGTGGAGGGCATCAGGGACACTATAGAGTAGAAGCAAAGTTTCATTTCATTTGAAAGTCTGGACATGATTTCAGTGAGGATCGCTTCAGACCAGAAGACACAGGACAAAGCAGAAAGACTAGACCACCCTATGCAAAGATGAGCCTTGACCCACTCAGGGACACTATTAACACACAACATAACTGAGATTCTGATGTTATACTACTTTAAAAAGTGAAAGTTTTATCCTTTTTGAAGTAAGAAACCCAACTTAGCAAATATTTTGCCCAGACACCTGGTCAAACTTCTAACAAGAATCTTTCTGAATGGTGTTTTGCCCTCTCCAGTTACCGTCTCAAGGTATTTATAAGGAAAACGGGTTGAACTTCCTCAAAATATTAACATTTAATAGTCCTTCTGTTTCCAACACGAAGAGAAGGTAAGTCAATATTTTCCCATGTCGAGACATAATTGAATTAGAGTTTTGCTTAATAAATTGCCACCTGATGTAACAGAACCATCCACAGGGCTCAAGGTCGGGTCTGCACCCGTCTGTTCTCTCTCTGCAAGGCTCAGTGTCTTCACAGTTTTTGGATGCGTTACAGGAAGGAAGTCATTTCTTCCTAAGGAAAAGCTTGGAACCAACTGTTTTAGCCTGAGGAGGCTGAGGTAAGAAAATCAAAGTTGTAGTCATACTGTACCACCAAAACCTCAAGGACAAAGAGACATGAAGTGGGCCCTCACACTTTTGTAGATCAGCTTTGTGAAGTTCATCTCCAGCCTTAGGTACTAGACTGTAAGGAGAATGGAGCTTTAGACAGTCCAGATATAACTTCATGCCTAGTTACCACCCTCAACTGCAGTGGTGAGACCTGCGACCTAGAATTCAGAATCCTGCACTTCCATTATGCCTCAACACGCAGCCCAGCTGCCTATATCAACTTTCCTCTCTGACTTTTGCATAAGTAACCAGGAGGTGGCACTGCCCAATCTCAACATCAGTCTCAATCTATTGGGTTTATTTTTTGTTCCTTTGTTTGTTTGTTTTGAGACAGGGTCTCATTTTATAACTCAGCCTGGCTCTGCACTCACTATGTAGCCCGGGCCAGCCTTGAACTCACAGCAATCCTCCTGCCTCTGCCTCCTGAGGGCTGGGATTACAGGTGTGAGCCACCACACCTGGCACTGTGGTATGTGGTACTGATGGCTGGTAAGTGTGAGTCATCACACCCGGCATTGTTGTATGTGTTGACCAGAGATCAAACCGGGACCTTGTGCTTGCAAGGCAGGTGCTGGGACCATTGAGCTAAATCCCCAGCCCAGTCTCAACCTATTATTGATGGAAGATTCATTCTAACTACAACCAAACCCAAATTTTAAAAGCAAAATTGTCATAGTCCCAACTATATAAAAGAAGAAACATCATAACTTTCTATAAATTCCTTCAAAAGGTGACATTCAAACAGATTAGACCTTTTAGGCTTTTGGAGACTGTTCTCATTTTTTTCTAAAATATAACACAAAAATTAAAGATATTGAGTAAATCCACCAGGAGCTGTATATTTTTAATTACTGATACAATATCTAGTATATCTATAATAAAAAGACAAAGACAATTGAAAATCAGGTTGAGTGTGGTAGTGCATGCTTGTAATCCTAGCACTCAGGAGGCTGAGGCAGGAGGATCAGTGCATGTTCAAAGCCAGCCCGGGCTACATAGATAAGTTCAAGGTTAGTCTGAGGAACTACATGGTAAGATCTTGTTTGGAAAAAAAAAAAAAAAAGGAAAAGAAAGACAAATCTTTAGGAACAAATCTTTACCAACAGGTTTAAGAGTTTCCCAGAAGAAAGGATATAAATGTTGTTTAGATTTAAGCTAAACAGATCCAGAGGGCTATACCTGAGAGAAGTAGGACTTAATGAGGACTGGGCTGTGTGTCTTTAGCCATTTAACTAGAATTTTGACTCATCTCACCTATGTCAGCCCTCTGCATTTTCTAGAACTTGCTGGCCTGCCAAAAGAAACATGAAAGGAAAAACAGACTAACATTGAAAACCGGGTAACTGGTGAAAGGGGACAATGTTGAGATTGTAACAAAAAAGTAAGGAAACAAATTTTATATATATGGGGGGTGGTAGGGTGGGTGGGGCTATGGGAAAAAATGAGAATTAAGTTGTGTCTTATACTGGTACAAATCCCCATTATGGAGTGCAATCATGATGTCTATATTTAATGTACCAATAAAAATAATTAAAAAAAAAAAAAAGAAAGAAAACCGGGTAACTGCCCAAGTCTTCATTGCACCTGAAACTCAAGACAATGTATTTTCAATTTTTAGTAAGAAAAAAATGCCCCTGAAGTAACAATTCCCAGGTTGTAACAGTTACTATAAATTATTGTTATTATTTTTTTTAAGGACAGGGTCTCATTTTGTAGTTCAGGCTGGCCCTGTGCTCAACCTCAAACTCACATCACAGCAATCCTCCTGCCTCTGCCTCCCGAGTGCTGGGATTACAGGCGTGAGCCACCATGCCTGGCACTGTGGTATGTGGTACTGGTTGCTGCTGGGCGTGAGTCTCCACACCCAGTATTGTTATGTGGATACCGGGGATCGAACCCAGGCCCTTGCGCTTGCAAGAGAGGCGCTGGAACCACTGAGCTAAATCCCCAGCCCTGTAAATTCTTAAATGGACCAAATAGTACTGCTACTGGACATCTGTTATTGCCAACTATTTAATGTAGAAGAATTCCTATGACACTCAAAAGTCTTAAATAACTCAATATTGCATCACTAATCCCTAATATCCAATCAGTGGATAATCTACTGAATGACTTACATGAGTGAATAGAAAAGACTGAATAAGTTCATCCAAAATAGATGAGTAATGAAGACTCAATTCCAATACTAGGAATTTCTCCTCATTTGGAAAAGAACAACAACATCAGCAGAAATAAACTGACCTTGACTAATGTTCTAGGAGAAAATAGGAGTTTTTCACCAATATTTTTCCAATAAGGCAAACACAAATTTTATAAAGTCAGCCACATACCTGCGAAGTGTAGTTGTAAGAAATCTAACCCCAAACAAGTGTTTATTTCATGTCATAAGCTGCAGCCTTACATACTATCATCTCCCACCTGAACTTTATTTATATGTCTCCCTAATAAGTCCAGCCAAAAGCTATAGCCATGCCATTTCAGAAATAATAATACATCATGGATTTCTGTCCAATGATTTCTTTAGAGGCAACATTTAAATTAGTTTAAATACCACAACATCATGATAACTAGGAAAAGAAGATAATGAATTACAAAAGAGAAATAATATTTTAATAAAATTTTCTCTTCATGAGTAATTTATTCAGATGCTAAACAATATAAGCTGGGAAAAATTTAGTAGTCTCCATAGTAAAGATACAGGAAGGCTTTTCTGTTCAAATGGTTCTGATACTCCACTCCCTCACTTGCCATTTCTGTGATCCTGAATGATTCGTTTAACATTTGAAGGGCTTCTGTTTTCTTCTCTGCTCAAAACAGAACATATATACATACATATATATGTATATATACACATACATGTATGTGTATATATATGTGTATGTATGTATATACATATGTATGTGTATATATATACATATATACATATATACACACAACTTCAAAAAGGTGTAGCAATTTAAAAATGTAATGAATCAAAATACTTCAAAGAAACTTTAAAAAATATTATGTGTTAAATAGATATGAACTATTAAGCCAAAATTCCCACATGGACCCTTCTCCCTGAGAAAGCTAAGAATTAAAGGCTTCCTTTGTTTTTCGCCCTCTGTGGTCCACAGCCAAAGCCTTTGTGCCAATGGGTCAACAGAAAAGTGCTCCCCAAACTTCAAATAATTGAAAGCCAGTTTCCACTGAGTGGAACTTAGGCAGAGTTTGCTTCTGAGTATTGTCCTAACTGAATTAGTCCTAACTGTCTCAAGGTGTGAGCGTAATTTTGCCCATCAATAAATTACTGGTTCACATTTTTGATGTTGTCCTCAAAGGCAATCTAACCTGTCTTATTCTAGATGGGTTTTTTCAGGTGCTATTTGAGGAAAAGTTCGAGAGAGAATGTAATACTTAATCATTAGAAAGAAAATTTACAACTAGATTATAAAATGCTTTACTGAACACTAGATTTGGTGATATCTAATGGGGCGAGATAGTGCTTTCTAAGTAGGTTAGTTGTGGACAAGGTGCTGGTTCCTCCAGACCCTCTCGTTTCCTCCCACCTCCTTTCCCTACCCAGGCCATGCTCTCCTCTGCCCTCCAATCACTACTGCTACCCAGCTATTGCCAGGCACTGTGGATGCACCAAAACCACACTCAGTGGTACCTTGATAACTCAGACACAAGCTCCCACAGAGCGCTGCAGTTTTGTTTCATTGCGGAGTTCAGAATATTCCACATCTATCCTTAATTCTGAACTGTACAGATCTATGAGAAGGCTTTTGATCACCGTTGGCTTCCTTCCATGAGAATCCCAAACTATTAATGTAAACGGGACCTAGGAAATCATGCATCCTAGTAGTTTTGAGTTTGCACATGACAGATATTGGAGAATATAATGAAAGTCAGGGACACTTGCCTAGTTAACCCTTGTGTATACACAAACATACACACATATACATGTTGGGTATAAATCTCAGTATCCCACATCTCTGAAGTATATTCAATATTTTCCTAATAGTACATTTACCCAGACTGAGATTATCTGATCTTAACTAACCCCATAGTTTTAACATTTAAAAAACTGAATCCCAGTGGAATGATGTGACTTACTGGAAAAACACTTCTAGCAAGCTAGAACCAAAATCCATATATTCCAACTCCTGGTTACATACTGTCTCCACAAGCAGCTTTCTTCCCTGACTTCCCTTATCTTCTTGCCAAGACATTCGCCTACTTCACAGAATCTTCAGATGAGAGGGTTATTAAAACTTTTGCATATCATACATACGTGCATGTAATTCTGTCCTTAAAAAACTACCATTGTCATTGCTTGCATTAAAAAGCTAGTTCAGTGAATTCATTAAAAAGGCTGTGTTGGTGCTGTTTCTTCTCATGGGTTAATGGCCTTTGGTGTACAACAGCTCTTAGATTTTCTACTCAGATTTCACCAAGAGAATTACAAACTAGCTATTGTCAAATGAATTTTTTTGAAACACAGACAAAGGCCTAAACTGTTAAGCTTTTGCCTCATTTTTATCCAGAAAAGGTCTAGGAAATGTAGGTACAGTTTGGAGTTTGGGGGTTTAGGGTGGAGTTTTTTCAGGTGCCCCAAATTAAACTAACTCAGACTTTCTGGCTATCACTCAAAGGGCATCAACTTAGCCACTGCTTTCCCAGATTCTTCTAAAAACGAAAAGCTTTTTCTTCTGGCATTTTAAGCAGTGATTAACTACTCCCTTCTTTTTCCTGCTGGGTTAAGTAAAAGATCCATATGCTGGGTGTTCTGGGGAATTTGTTAGGCTGTAGATCATAGCCGGGTGCAAGACATGATGTGTCTCAAGGGGACTAACAAGGCCATAAGGAATGTAAAGAGTCACCGGGTTAAAGCCACATTAAGACAGCTGTTACAGTAATGAGGGCTCTGCGTCAGGGAGGAGGTCACTGTCCAGAAAAATATGAACTGCTCTTTATGGGTTTGATCCCATGTCCCCTGAAAGTTAATGGGCCACCATTATTATGGTCTGACATTCATTGAGCCAGATGAGAAAGCTGGGCACCAGACAGCCTCACGTGCTTGAAACTCATCCAGCGGCCGAGCCTCGTTTTGAACAAAAGCGGGAACGAGGTAGAGTGACATTAAACGCTCCTCCACTCTGGTCATCTTTACTGTCTCATCTCTTTAAAATACAAGGGGTTTTTTTTCTTTATTCACACAGAATTCAGAATGAATTATATTAAGGACAGACCCAGGGCTTGCCCTGCCACAGAGTGGAAGAGCTAACTCTTGAGATATGGTGAACACTCACCTCACATTTAAACTGGCTAATTCTAGAACTAGAATAAAACCAAACAAAAAGTCTATATAGCAGTGTTGCATTGTTGTATATAATTATATTAAGCTATTCTAGAAGGATTGAATTTTGCTGCCAACTTCACTGAGACACAGAGTAGCCTAATAATGACCCAGGGTTAATGAAGGTCACTTCCACACTCTTCCACGGGGAGGGACACTATATCCTAGTTTAAAGGTAGAGGAACTCAGTAGTTTTATATATAAGTCACCAGCGACACAAAACTTGGTGGGCCATGACTCTTTCATTTGCCCGTCCATCCCCCTCCCACTAACAGTCAGCTGCATACATTCTACCTCTGAGAACCTTTCACTGTGGTCCCGCCCCTGCCAACCCACTGCCACTACACACTTTGCACCACAGCCTGCATTGCTATCCCATCGAGTATGAGCTCCCCAGTGTGCAACCCAGGCCCTCTAGGGGATGTCCTCTGCTCGACCACCAACCACATTCTTTCCACTACCCTGCATCACCACATATGAAGCAATCTGGGACCGGAGAGGATATAAAGTCATCTTCTGTGTAGGCCAAGCATGTCCCACAACTCCATGGACACACAAGCCCCTGTTCTTACTGTGCTTTCCCCACTCAACACCCAATAAATACAATATCGAGCCTGAACCTCTATTTACTCCAAGATCTCCTTTTCTTTTTTTCACTCCCAATGAGGATTTTTTTTTTCCCTTCTTTTGCTACTGAGCACATAGGCCTTGTTTGAAAGGCTGCTTCCTTACCCACATTAGACTACAGCTCCTGGAGAGAACTGTCCAGCTCCTCTCCGCCCACCTTGACTTTCCTAACACTGATGACTATCTGAATAGAATAACCCCTCTACTTGATTCCGCAGCCTGGAAGAGCCTATTTCTGTAAAACGCTGGGACTGGAGAGATAACAACTCGCAAGTGTGCTGATCAATCCTGGTACTATGTGAAATGAGTAGCTCACTGCCAAGATGCCAGCCTGACTTCAAGTGTGAAATTCAAGTACCAGAGAGTAACACACCACATTCCCTTACAAGGTAACTTCACTGCTGGGGCAATGAGCAGTTCCCAGACACCTGAACTCTTTTGTAATCTATAAAATTAATGTGGGAGAGGACAAGTTCATCATTGTCAATGAAAACATCATTCCTCATGGACAGAAATATATCACATCCAAATAGACTTGTCCAGAGGGCTCAGGGCACTTATAACAGTTCAAAAGATAATTGAACGTGATCTTAAAATAATGCAACAACTTGATATGCTTTTAGACTACAGATTCTTTAAAGGAGAAGACTTTGCCTTGTGCCCCTTGGCATAATTTCCTAATGGAGAGGCCACAGAGATGAAGAGCACAGAATCCAATTATCACCGTCTTAGTACACAGCTGTGAAACCTCAGGTGATTGCTAAGTGTATTTTTATGTTTCCCCTCTGGATTGAAGGGGCCCCGGGTGGCTGGAGGTCAGTACCTGTACTCGGGCCTCAGTGAGCTTCGCCCGCTGGGCCAGCTCCTCCCTGGTGTAGATGTCAGGGTAATGTGTCCTCTCAAAAGCGCGCTCCAGTTCTTCAAGCTGCTCTGCTGTGAAGGTGGTTCGGCTCCGGCGCTGTTTCCTCTTCAGAGGTAAATCTGGTTCGGAGTCAATGTCAGAGCCTTCGTCTGATTGGGGTGCTGAGGCTAAAGGCACAAGAGGGAGAAGACATGGTGAAATACGAAGGGAAAAGGCAAGGCTGGCCAAGCCACACTGAGTGAAATCTTCACAGGGGTTGCTCTGTCGCAACATCTTCCCAGAAACACCAGTCCCTTCCTTGCAGGCTGCACTACATGACGTGAGGATATTTAACCTGTTCTCCACCCCTGTCCCCAGTTAAAAATAATGTCCTAAGCATTGTCATTCTGAGGTCTTAGCAAACAGGGTCAAACACATTCCAGGTTAACAACTTGCTTGTAAGCACATAGTCAGCACCTCACTGGCATCTAATGAATAAACCACCCTGAATTTGATTTCTGATAAATTTCCACCAGGCTTTTCATTGAGAAGTCCATTACCAAATGTGATTTCTTTAAAATCATGCCAAAATCCACTTGCTATCTAAAAACCAACAAAAGCAAACTAGTGCAGGGTTTATGGATTCTACTGCCCCTATTTAAAAATCACGTTTAATGAAAAACAAAAGCAAAAATAAGGTGAAAGAGAAAAATGATTAAAAAAACAATTAAAAAAGTAAGAGAAAATTATATTTAAATGTAGTATCTCATAAGCAGATTGAGGAAATGCTTCAAAGTGAATTTATGTTTTATTAGTATAAATCTGAATAACAGAGCTTAAGACAACACTCTCCTGTGAACTGTCTCTAGCCGAAGCTCAGAGTCTGGACCCCCACAGATTGGGCAGGTCGCATCAGAGGCTCCCAGGGTGAAAAGAAAAAGAAAATATGAAGTCCCTTGTTGAGAAATGATTACAAATGTCCAAACAGCAACCACAGAGCACAGGGCCCGGCTCACAGCCCAGCCCAGTGCCCCGAAGCCCACCCTGCCCCAATCCCTCCCCACAAATCTTACATTTGTCTGCAGCCTAGAAGGAAAGGGATTTTAGATTTTAGTATTCAGATGTCCTGAAAAAATAAAGAGGAATCAAGGGATCAGAAAGCATATTGCCTTACTGTCCATTATTGTGTCTTCTACCGTGAGAACATGACCTGAATCCTACAGGAAGGAGAAGCTGTGGTAGAAGACAGGAAAGTGTGAGGGGTAAGTAAAGCCATTTCTGGGCCAGGCTTTGATGGGGCAGGAGGAGCGGCATCCTCGTGTCTCTGTTGGGGATACATTTGGCCCCCACAACAAAAAGGCTGTGACTCTAACAGAACACCAGGAGCCTCAGAACACCCTGTGGCTTCAGAATGCACCAAGGCAGAGCTCTGAGCAAGACAGCAGCACCCTCCAGGCACTGGGTAGGAGAAAGAGACCTGTCCCAGGGCTCCTGAGGGCAGGACCTCAAGCCAGAAGAGCCACAGCATCCTTGTTCTCCAGGACCCCCAAAGGTCTTCTGAAAACTCCCCCAAGAAACAAGATTCTCCAAAGAGACTGAGATGTGCTGTTTGCATATGGGAAGGATGAGCCAGAAAATTCTTTGTATATGTCCGTGTTGAGGTCAGTCATTTGCACCCTCAGGCTGGTAGAATCAGGACAAGTACAGGTGGCCCCAGAAGCAAGCGTAGAAGAGTGCAGAATGCTCTACAACATCCTACACGTGTGATTTCTTAAGCTCGAATTTAAATCTGCCACACGGAAATCTAAAATTTCATTCTACTTCAATATAAATTCTAAGTTGCCCCAACAGGCATATCCAGAAAAAAGAAAGCATAAGAATGATCATAAGTTTTCTACTACTTCAATGTGTTCTATGCACACTATGAAATAAAAAGACAACAGAACAAGTCGGTGAGATGGCACATATGACAAACGGAAGTGAATGTAAAGAACTGTCATGCACTGAATTCTACTCTTCAAAAGCTCCTGAAACGAACCACACACACATAGAGGTGGTAAGTGTGAACCAAACTAAATGAGCAATTATCTGTGCCTGACTCTGGAGCTGTGGTTTCCAAGCCTTTGGTGTTTTGGAAGCACCTGGGTTTGGGTAAAACATACACCCTGACTCCTCCCTTAGAATCATGTCCTGTAGGTCTGGGGTGGACCCTGAATTTGCATTTCGAATGTGCACACTGGTGACTGACGATAAGGATTCAACTGGTTCTAGATACACTTGCAGAACTATCTCTATTCAATACTCCAAGGGAACGCTTTTCCCTTTCAAATTTTCCTAGAGTATAAAATACTTCCTACCCCAGTTTATCAGAAAAGTCATTTCTACATGTGCATTTTAAGTTGTAATAACTTCCCTTATTTCTCTAAGAAGACAGTACATTTCCACAAAATATTTTCCTCCCAGGCCTCCGCTTTCTATCACTCTGACTTCTGTTTCCAAAGGGAACTTCAGGTGAAAACAATAATGTTTATGGATTGCCAAAAAAATGTCTCTACCTACAGGAACCCTAAATCTTCGCCTGCGCATTCTCTGACTATGACCCCATTAGAATAAGAGTATGTGGAAATCTTCATGTTTCCTTTGGGAGTCTCTGGGGTTATTAAATCCTTCCAAGTAAATATGATGTGCCATGCACTGTCAGGTCAATTAATCAAAATCCTCTCTGGTTTCGGATGCAAAAGGCTGGTTAGATTTACAAGCACCAGCAAGAATTAATCCTGAGGGTCAAGACCACAGTGTTTGACCTTAACAAGCCACATCCCCCTGAAGACAAGCTCTGCGAGCACAAGGCCCTGCTCTGCTTCATTCATTGCTGGGACTCTCAGAACACGGTAGGTGCTCACTCAGTTCACGTTGAACAGATACAAGTGTAGGATAAAATTTCAGTTTCCTTCTACCACTAATTTCTCTGGCACAATTTTATACCCATGGATTGGGAATTCTGCTCCTACAAGTCATCCAACATTTATTTAGATGTATTAAGGGAGACTGGGAGGCTCAGAAAGTTTCGGAAAACTTTCCTAAGGAATTCTATACCTACATTTTCAGCTGTAATAATAAGCAATATCTTTTTCCAAGAGATTGGGAGTGCATGTGTGTTTTTTAAGATGAAGAACTACCACAAACCAACAATTATGAAGACACAACATTTTTAAGAGTTCAGTAGGACAGCCTTCGCCACCACAAATAAAATTTCCTAACAAGTTAACAAATCACCACTTTTAGTTCTAGCCCATTTATTCAAAAGCAATGGAAAACTTGTAGCTAACTAGGGAAACCTCCATACAGCATCAGTTCAAAAGACACTGAGGAAAAGATGTGCCTGATTTTGTACTGGAAAATTATGTGAACCAACTGATCATTTTTGGCAATATGCAGCCACAATCTTACAAGTTAATTCTAACTTTTCCCCATGTGTAAACCCCAAAAGGATGTGGGCTTTAAAATATGTAAAGTCAGCAACCCACAGATAATTTACTAGCAAGGAAAAAGTAGCTCTCTCTAAAGATGAAAATGCTACTATTCCTTATATCATTCAAGAGAAATAAAATGTATTGTTTGCATAGAATTTGATTCACAATAGTTACCTGAATTTAAACAATTCAGTTTTTCCCAAGAACAAATCTAAAATTTAAATCCAATTTTAATAACATGCAAAGACCATGTTGCTGTTACTCACTGATTTTATATGTTCAGTTTTACTCAAATAAATTAGACACTAAATCCTAAATGTTACATGAAAATAAAAATGAATCTTTCTTCAAAGCAGCTAAACAGAAAGAAATTATATATATATACAGAATATCTAATGCTATAGCTCAAAAGCCCACAACAGTTGCCAAGACTGATGTCTAAATGAGTTAATAAACTGTTAGAATACAGGCACTAGATTCAACATAACCTCTTTGGACTCTTAGTAATATGCCCCCTCAATAGTACAGGGAGATTTTTATTTACATTTAAGTCGCTCAATCATATTCCTCAGATACCTTCACAGACAAAGTGTGCTTTATCTATATTCATTAAATACAGATAGTGTTCCCAAATCTTGAAATTGCAGAACAGCACTTGGAAGAAAAATGTACATCAATTCATCATGCACAGCCTTGTAAATGGCAGCTCTATTGCTTTAAATTGCAAAGCAGCTCACAAACTTTATTCCCATCCATGTTGCTATTGTGTGCTCAAAAGCCTGAACTCTTGTGAACAGAACCCACTATCTGACAGGCACAGTACTCAGTGCTGAAGATGGCCAAGGAACAAAACTGCCCAGGAGGATGACTTCTCTCCCTTCCTTGTTAAGGGCCCACAGCCCTCATCCATCCTCCCCCACTGCATAAGAGAGGACACTCAGGTTCCAAGGGAAACAGGTCACACAGCTAAGGAAGGTGGCATTGCCTTGGGCCTAACAGACTTTCAGGGTATTTTCTCCATCAAGTATCCTGAGAGTGTTGAGTTCCCAAAACACACACACACACACACACACACACACACACACTGTCCATTTGAAGAGCAATAGTAGAAGTGACCCCAAAATAGGAACTTAAATGTCAATCATGTCACTGATAGCCACTATTGCTACATTTTCTCCCGAATTTTTAAAAGTTGCCTAGTATTGAAAGTAATTTGTAGAAATAGTACAGTTGGACCAATACTGTACACTAAAGCAATATTTTTCTTTTTGAAACAGGGTCTTGCTTTGTAGGTCAGGCTGGCCCTGAGCTCAGCCTCAAATTCACACCACAGCAATCCTCCTGCCTCTGCCTCCCTAGTGCTGGGATTACAGGCACGAGCCACCACGCCTGGCACTGTGGTATGTGGTACTGGTTGCTGCTGGGTGTGAGTCTCTACGCCCAGTATGGTATAAGGTTACCAGGGATCAAACCCTGGCCCTTGTGCTTGCAAGTCAGGCGCCGGAACCACTGAGCCAAATCCCCAGCCCCTCAAAGCAAAATATTTTCCAAAGGAATTTAATTCACTTGAGCAAAAATATATTGAACTTTATAAATATGTTGAAATTGCCTCTGTTTTTAAACACTGATAAAGCAGGGGGGAAACGAAGCAATTTTGGTCAAGTATAGTACAGATTTTAGAAATCAAAAACAGAACCTGGCCATTAGCAATGTCCATGAAGAATCATCATGAACTGTTCACTGGTCTTAACATCCAGGGTTAATCCTGAATTTAACATTCAGAGCAAGCTGTTGAATTGATAACTCATATAATTTTATTAAAGTCTCTTTTAGAGATTTTTTCATTAAACTGCATTTAGTAAAAGCTAATAAGAAGTGCAAAGCTCTGCTTAAAAGCGTAGGAATAAATAACTTGAAGCATTTTAGAGTATTCCTAGGATATTTAGCAAAAGTTCCAGAGTGGCCCTAGAAAATATCACCTCCCGCTGGGTACATGAGCGTTCCTACTCTGGATTTTACAAGAAAATTCACTGCATCTTTTTCTGCCTCACTTTAGCAAAGCCAAATTTTCAATTATCTCAATTATTTCACATCAATTCTCAAGACTAAACTTGGGAAAATGGACATCGTCAAAAAAAGGCTGGAAGAATCAAGCGTATGACAAATGTCACACACCACAGGATTACAAACTATTTCTTCAGAAACAAATCAAACTGCGAGGAGAAGGCAGAAGTGTTACCACCAGCAGACCAAGCATGAAGTTTAATTAAGGGAGGAATTACAGAATTAGAGAGTGTGTCTTTGTCCGCTAGCCCCTTGTGACCCCTTCTGGAGCCTCAGGAAATATTTCATCCTAGTTAACGCTATTACACATGAAATCTAGCCTCAATTTTATAGGGATTTAGTCACATGGAATTCTGTAATTATTGGTTTCCAGACAAATATAATTCAGAGATGAGAGACAGGCAAAAAATGGAGAAACAAAATAATTCACAAGCATGAGTTTGGCGCATTGTCTTTCTTCTCAGCAAGACCTTTCATTTGAATAATTAAAGAATCAAAACATGACAACCATTTAAACTCTAGGTTTGCCCTAGATATAATACAATGCGATTTACAGGCTCAGAGAGGAGCTGGAGGGAGGAGGATCCATGGAAGGCGAGCTACCTAGTCCTCCCTCCTCTCTCTAAAATGACCCCAAACCAAATCCGACAGACTTTCCATTAGTCTTCATCCGTCTAATGCAGACTTGTCCACATTTTTACTCCAAGTTGTGTGTCTCGGGTAGAAGAATAAGACCAAAATAACAGCGTTTCCCTGGCACCCTATGACATCGCTTCGTGTTCTCCCTGACCAAGGCTCCTCAGTAAAATATCCCGGAGGTCTTCAGCGGGTCAGCGTTAAGTGTGAGGTACCCACCTGGCTAAGTGCAGCACGCCCCCAGCCCTGATGAGTTTTACCATCCGACACAGCGGGTACAAAGGGACAGCTAACCATGAGCTGATCCGCAGTGGCCCCTTTACACGCAGAAAGATGTGAATGACCTCTCTCGTGTTTACTCGGGTGAAAGTCAGGAACGAGGCAAGACTGATACTCCCTCACAGACCCAGAGTAAATGACAAATGACATTTTCCCTTTGTGATCTTTGGGATTTTTGTTGACTTATTTGGAGGCTTTTGTTGGATCCCAAGAAATGGCCTGTGGCTGAGGCCTATTCTACCGATTTCCACGCTCCATCTGTGGAGTCCATCAGCGGGGCATTTACCCTCATTCAGGGCTCTGACACCTGCCTGGCAGGGTGCAGGAGACACAAAGGATGCCGGGCGGATGAGAAAAGGGACATTGGGTGTTTCTTTTTCCAGAGAAGGGAGGAGGGAAGCTGAAATGGATGCACAGTAGGGGTTAATCCGAGCCAGTTAAGAGACTTCAGCACCTGCAGCCTTCTCTTCCCCATTCATTCACAAGCTAAGAAGTAATCAGTGACTTTATTTTTTAGTGTTTTCAACTTGTGGATATGTTGAGAAAAGCAAAGAGATGCACCTCAGATTCAACACAAAATCCTGCAATATAGCTGAAACCTGTGCACCTTAGCAATCTATCAAACAACACATCCATTTTTCCCACATTCTTAACTCTGACCTAAAACTCTAATATTGGGATGTTGTTACTTGCTACACTAGGAGAGATAGTTTATAACCTAATAAGGGGCCTATGGGAGGGGGAGAGTAGAAAGGTCTTGTTACTAGAGATATTTCTCCCCCAAATGTGACAGTGAAAGATTTTTACTGAGTGTAAAATTGAAAAAAAAATAATTAAAAGGATGATTTTTGTCAAGGATATATCCCATGTTTTCTCAAGGAAAGTTTTGTTTTGTTTTGTCTTGTTTTTTCCTAATTAAGATCCTCCAGCCATTTACCTAGCCTTATTCCTGCCCAGCAGTGCCCCAATTTTTGGCTGGAGAGATGTAAAGCTATTCCCCTCCCCTCTGACCCAAACCCTTCCCTCGGAAGCTGCCTGCTCACAGCACGGGGTCATTAGAAGGAAAATAAGCTCCTGCCAGGTTGGGGCTAATCAAAATAACACAAATAAACCCTGACACTCGACAACTCCCTGAGTGCCCGCTGCCCTAGGAGGAGAGTACAGATTGGTTGTGAATACGGCCAGCCGCGGGTGCGGGGCCAGGGGCTCCTGAGCGTGCTCCCAGCAGGCATGTTAAAAGCACACCATGGACCCTCGGGTGTTTAAGGTAAGGGCTGATCGACAGAAATCGCAGGACCACCTAGCTTCCTCTGAGGGGCTGAGCTGAGCCCCCCAAACCCCTGTCTCCTAAGTGTGACCTAAATTTGAGTTTCAGGTGTGGCCAGGTTTCCTGTGAGGGAATTTCAGACCCCTTTCTACTGGTGAACTTTTCCCAACTGCCACTACCTGACCGGTAATCATTTAAAAGGCTTCTAAAACAACTAGCTAAAAAGAAAGTAGCTACATTCAGCGAGATGCTTAAATAAAAGCATGTTTGTGCACTTTCTAATCTCCTGAGTCAAGCAACATTTTGCTTAAGGGAGCCAGGAAATACTGAGTAGGCTGTGCCTGTTTAAGCACTGCCTTTCTAGGGCTTAACACAAAAGAGGATTCCTTCCAGGTTTAGGAATCTTGACGCTGGTCCAAATTAACCTTCCTTCTTAAATCCTTTGTCTATAGGTGTGTGTGTGTGTGTGTGTGTGTGTGTGTGCGCGCATGTGCATGTGTGCGCACACACACGCACGCACACACGCACATGTGTGTTTGTGGGTATGTGACAAGAATCCTTTTCTGGCACGAGGTTCTCTCAACCAGCAACGACATAACTGTGCCTCACTATGCACCCCACAAGCTATTACCCTGTGCAATTAAAAATAAATAAGTAAATAAATGTCTTTGTAAAACCCCATGGTAACCACCACCAGCACATTTCAAAGAGAAAAATAGTCTAAAGCCTCAAGAAAATGTGTTGCTATTCAATTAGGAAAACTGATTAGTTAACTAATTAATCAGCTAACAGCTTTCTAAGAATAATCACCGATGCTAAGAACTTTCCCCTTTAAGAGCTTACAAGTCACTCGTCATTAAAATGAAGAAGCAGGACTGCATTTATACTAAGGCCCCATGTTTCTCAAAGCAGTTAGATAAGTTCTAGTTTACTGGGACTGGGTCGAGTGGAGCAAAGGGAGGTAATTGGCACACTGAAGCGGACAGCAAAACAGTAGTTCTTGTGAGAGGCAAAGGGCCAAGTGACTTTTATTTACAATTGCCAAGAGAGAGGCCATTATAGACCATATGTGCCACAATTGCCCTCTTATCATGGGCTGGCCATCGTGTCCTCTGGGAGCTGTTAATGAACTGGGTAATTGAGCCACTGACATGTGTTACCAAAACAAAACAATAGGAAGAAGAGACAAATGAACATTTTATTTGCCAATCAGAGTAGGTTCGGCCTTTCATGGAGCTGCAGCTAAGTGACTGACTGGATACATAAAACAGTGCATTGAAAGCCAGCAGATGCAGACACAATAATAGTTAACTGACAGCTTATGGCCCATCTGTGCTTAACATTTTGTTAAAGAAATTACTTGACTTGCTAAAGAGACGGATGGTACAGCTGCCCTGAGTCCTGCATTATAAGAGATAAATCATTAGCTAAACTGTTTCATGCTTAAAATGACAATGCTTATTAACAGTTATGTTGGGACACTTTGTCAGCACAGCTTGACACAATTATTACTTACTAAAAAATGTGACAACTCATAGATATTCAACAGAATTAAGTTAGGAAGGAAAAAATCACAGAACACAGCAAACCATTTGAAAGAGCAATATGCATGTTTAATCTCTTTCAAATAAATATACACTTCAAGGGTTCCAAGTGAAAAAAAACCTAGAAGACAGAACATAAGATTGTGTTCTGTATAGTAATGATATCCCTGCTTCCATTTACATCTTCTTTATTCAAACTGCAGAACATTAGAAATACTCTGACTCTGGGTTGATGACCATTAGTTTCTATCAATGATAGAACAGATAGAAGTCAGTCAAAATAGCTGTTTCTAATCACTCAATTTTCCCAAATATACTCACCTTCTTCCTTTGGGAAAAACATATTTCCTTCATAGAAAAAGAAAAACCATGTTGCAGAAGACTAGTTTTATAAGGGGATTTAGCTTATGTTTTTGTTACTCCAGCTGAAGTGAAACCATATTTTTCAGTCCAATGGTGGTTCGTTCCTTGCCATACAGAACAGTTAACTGTGATATTGTATCAATGTAAACTGGTTCACCAGAGACAGAACTTAGTTCTCTCAAAACCTTTCCTGTGGTGGTGTCTGCCGTGATGGACAAAATTGACTCGGTAAAATCAGAAGGAAAGCTGCCAACAACTTTCATTGTCAACCCAGTCCCCACGCGGTATTCCATGCACATTTTCCTACATCTTTACCAAAACTCTTTTTGGAAAGTTAATGTTGCTCCTCAACCTACAGATGAGAAAAAACTGAGATCTACTTGATCTAGGAGAAGCCAGGATACCCTCATGTTATTAGCACTGCCACTTGAGGAGGAGGACTGCTATAGACGGAAGAAAAATTGTAGCCTCTTTATTTACTTTTTTTTCCCTCGTTGTGTATAGAGCCCAGGACTCAGCAGAGTCAGACCTGTCAATCAGTTGTGAAAACAGGAGCAAGTATGAAAGGTGAGGAACATTTTCAGTGGTGTTTGGTGGATGAGAAAAGAATGCTATCATGCTATGCACAGTTACTAAGAAAGAACTCCAGCTATGAAACCTAAATCTTAGTTATATTTACAGAGCTTTACATAGAACACAATGTGTTCAGCAAGGCTCATGGCCTATCTGAGGAAGACAAAGTAATGCCTTGCCTTCATCTGTATTTGCCACTATCAAATATGCTTTGCTATTGTATACATAAATTATTTGAAAGTCAACAAACTAAGGCTCGATGTGTACAAGAGGTAATGGGTTACACAGAAAGGCTTCCAGGGGTTAGAAAACTAAAGAATACTTTTGCGAACCTTTACTAGGACAAGACTAGCCAAAAACACAAAGCCCAAAGAGCCTTATCCACAACTAAGATCAGCTCACATTAGCATGACACAAGATGTTTGAAAACTGAAAGGCAGAATTAAGAAGAAAGACAAATACTACACTCTGTACACCAGAATCCTATGTAAAGAGGTAAGAAGACAAATGACTAAGAGACCTATCCTGAGGCAAAAGACGGCCAAAGCGGCAATATGCCTAGAAAACACCCCTTGAGTAGTGGTGGCAAACTCAAGGCATGCATGCTGCAACAGGATGTTTAACACTGAAGGCTCTGAAAGATCCACCATCATCATTGCCCTGAATCAACCCCTTCACTTTACAGATGAAAACCCCACAGAACAGATGATGTTACCCTAGGTTGCCAATCAGTGAGTATTTGTTGAATGCCTATGACGCCCCTGATCTTACCTTTGGGAGCAAGCATTGAAATACGAATAAAATATGGAAACTGAACTCAAAAAGTGAAACTCTCTCCCCAGGGCTCTTTTTACTTAGTCAAAGGCAAATGTCACTATATATAAGAGAGAAGGTAGCTATGTCCTGTGGAGATACAAAGACAGCTTCTCAAGTCTTAGAAACCCAGACACCTTATTTACTAAATAACAGCCATAGATGTTGTGATCTTGAATACAGAGATCAAATAATGCATAAATTATTTAGTGTTTCCTGCATGACATTTTAAGATGGTTTCTTTGCTTCACATTTTCTCTTGGGTTCGGCACAGAAGAAAAAGGGGGATGGCACAGAAACCTGTTTGCAAACAGTCCATCTTATCTTGGCCAATTATTGCTTGCTGAAAGACAGAAGGAGGTAATGACTGACTATAAATGAAAGAGGACACTTTTTCTCAAGGCAGCAGAGAAGACTCAGTTTAGTCCTTAATGTAAACAAATTAGGAGCAACTTCAAGGTCATCATCGGAAGTCACAGACAGGATACCTGTGATGCCAGGAGTACTTCTCTGGGGTCTGGACGGAAGGGGGTTATAAACCAGAGACAATGATTTCCTCCTTCAGCTTGCAGAAGGATAAGGTTCCAGTCTGGAACCTGGGCTTTCACATTACTGTCACCTTTCACCAAGAACCACAGGAAGAATAAGAAAACCAATCAAATTATTAAATAGGTGGTATAAATGATCTACCCCCGCATTACGTAGGGAAAACTGCTGAGTAGAGAAATTTTATTTTCTTTGTGCTTAGATGATAGAAGTGATGATGCTAAAGCTTTGGGTGGAAGAAGGTTCATTTCATGGTGGAAAACCTACAGCTCAGAAGATAAACTTCATCAAAAGCCCTCTCGGCATCTTCTCACCTGAACTGCAGCAAGCTTTACTTGGCCCCTCTGAACCGCCTTGTTCACTAGCAGTACAGTGCTTTAAACACCTGCTTCAAAAGGTGGATGTAAGGAAGGGTCAGTGTGTAAAGCAGACAGACTTTCCCCACATGCCATATCCTCAGCCCACCCCTTTTCCCTCTTGTTGCCCCCCTCTACCAACCATAACTGAACAGTGCAAGAATTTTCCTTAACACTCTACAACCAAATGAGAAAAATGACCTCAAAATTTTGAAGAGATTTGCAGAAGTTCTCAAGTTTCCAAAATAAAAGCATCACCTAATCTCCTATCTGCCTTCTGCTCTGGAGACACCGTCCTTAGAAAGCCAGCCTCTGCATCCACCAAGAAGAACGTCCAGCTCTTTCTTAATAATGAATGCCCTTAAGATTCCAAAATGGAAGCCAAGGTTACCCAAACCCAGCTGGCCAGGACACAGGTCTCTACTGTGGGACTAATGATTAAGGTAGCTATGAAAGTAAATAGATTATGGGCTCCCAAATAGCCCCAGGCCTAAACAAGAAGTCTGAGCTTAATAAAAATCAAGCAATCAGCCTAAAAGAAATTAAGTGCTATTTACATGGCCTTTCCTTCATGCCAACATTCATTTTAGTTCTCTCGAGGGAGAACTTTGAATATGTTTGCTCGCAGGCAAATTCTCATCTCATGTCTCCTGATAGGAATATATGGAGTCAAAATCAAGCACAGTTTTGGGTAATTCACTATCAGATCTTCTGGATTAGCACCCACCGCCACTGTGAATAGATGAGGGACCAGACTCCACAAAAAAAAGCATCAAGAATTTCTTAAGTACCAAACATCTACATGAATTATTAGACAACAGGTTTTCTGCTTCGCATTGCCTTTTTAGGGACAATCTTACATACCTGGAGAAAGTAACCAATGAGGAAGTAAGGGACAGGAGAAATGATCACAAGAGAAGAAAAAGAATAGAAGGGAGAGGAAAGAAGCAAAAGGAATGGGTCAATGTTTTTTCTAGCAAAAAAGTAGATTAAGGCCACCAGTGTTTAAGAGTCACTGGGTTGTCCGGTCACTTTTTTCTTCAAAAGCCACTAGTAACCACTCTTTCCCGAGAGAGCAAAACCCGCTCCAAGGAACTAGAGTTGGAAGTTAAAGTTCTGAAATGTGTCCTGTCCCTGGCAGCTTTGAATAAATTAAGGACTCTCTTAAGTAAAGACCAAAAATAGTCCCACCCATGCTTTCCACCCACACCAGCCAAGGATTTCAACTGGAAATCATCCCATCGATATGTCAGGAGAAACGCCAACATCCAAAGAAACTGTTGCCAGTTCAATTTAAACTCAAGCCTGGTTCTTCGTCACCTATTGCTAAGAGTTTCTTGGACAAAGCAATACACTATTTTGCTTATTTCACTGTACATTTTGGCTTTCATATTAATGTGGAGGGCAATGCCTACAAATAAGAAACAATGACAGTTCCAGAAACTAGGAAAAAAGTCACTACTGATTTTACGAGATGAGATCGGACATGTTCAGGGTGGTATGGCTGTAGACTACTGATTATAAAGTAGAAAATGAGAATAGATTGGAGCAGGAGTGGATGGATGGATGGATGGAAAATAGATCAGCAGGAATTATCAGATAAAACCTCTTTATTGCATTTCTTTCTACTTTTTGTTCCATATATTATTAATAAATGCAAGTTTTTAAGAATCTTTCGTGACTAGCTACACATGTAAAAAAGGAAATAAAAACACTTTCTACCACCAAGTATTTAAAAGACTATCCTTATGTCAGTAATTTTTAAAAAACTTTTGATTTATAATACTGTCTGTATTCAAAATTTTAATTCAAGTTTTGAAATTATGAAGCCCTGGCTCCTTCTAAAGTGCGAGGGTATACCTGTAGATGTATTTGTGTGTGTGTGTGTGTGTGTGTGTGTGTGTGTGTGTGTGTCACCAGAGATAGAACCTGGGTCCTTGTGCTTCCAAGGTAGGTACAGTGCCACTTGAGCTAAATCGCTAGCCCCTCTGTAGACATATTTAAGTGTGTAAATAGGAACATTAGTCAATGCTTCTCCATTCAGGCTGAGGAACACGCATATACAATATATTTCCATTGCATAGATTTAACATAAGCATGAAATGCATTCAAATAAGCCTTGAATTCGTTCTTACATATCTCTCTTTCTATGCTCACAATAAGTAAGTCACAGTTTTAAGAAAACTTGTCAAAGGCTTGAGTCATTAGAGATGCTTGGATCTTAGGACCATCCCTCCCAATCCTCTCCCTTATTTCTATCCAGGTATCAATTAAGTGGGAGGAGGATCTTAAGATGCTTTGTTCTTCCTAAAAGATGAAGCCAGAGCAGGAAGAATGTGCGAGTGCTTGTGTGTGAGCCTGTGCAGGGAAGAGTGGCCTGAGAAGGAAACCAGTGCAAGCCCAGAGGTCAATATACAGATAATTAACAGCATTATTAAATCACAGGGGAAACAAGGATTCATTACTATTTAAAATGGCTTTTCTACTACTCTCTAGGGATGTTCACGTTTTGTGCAAAATGGGCCAGCTAGATTTTCAAAAGTTGGAAATCACTGTACCAATCATCAGGAAATGAAAAGTTAAAATCAAAAACTAAAAAGTGAGTCTCAGATGAATTGAATGACATCTGCATCAACGCCTCATTGTCAGTGGCCAAATTAATTCTCAGATCCAGATCTCCAAATTCTGTATTCTAGAACTTTATGCTTTATTGTATAATCAACTCATTTTCTTTAGACTTAAGTTACAGTAACTTAACTTCTAGATTTCCACCTAGTTATGGTAGCTAATGTCTTCCTCCTACCAAAAGAACCACTAAATATTAAAATTAATGAAATAAAGGAAAATCCCTGGGTTTGAGATTAGGCCCAAAAGGAGAGAAAATTCAATCATTTTCTATATATCTACCATTATACAATGATGTTTTGACTTGTGGCTTTTAAAGTGCTCTCTCATTGTACCTTGATACAGCCCTGGAAGTCAGATAGCCTTATCTTTGTTTGAAAAATGAAGCTGATATTTGAGGTGGTTAAAAGGATGTGTCCAAAATTTCAACAAGTCAATCAGATATCACAACTACCAAGATGCTACCAATACTCGCTCCAAATATACAAAGAAACAATTTCTGGATGACCTTCGATTTAGTATCATCACAAAATGTTTTACTTAAACAGCACCTATTTTAAAATACTGATCACTAACAAGCAATTCTTATAAAAAGTAATGATTAATATATTTCTAAATAAGTCAGCTTTAAACTAGAGAGAACTAGTTATTAATATAAAAAATGACTATATCTACAAAAACTTTGGTGCAATTTAAAATCTTCACTGGACTCCCACCAATCCTGCGTCCCAGAGCCCCATGGGCTTCAAAAAAACAAGGTTCGGTCTCTTCTTGACTTTCTCTTCCTTTCTTTTTGTTCCATTGAGAATCCCTTTCTGTTCAGTTTTATGCAACACATTGGTGTCAAAGCCCAGTGCACTAGCCTCCTCTGAACTTCCCAGCCACAAGTGCCCCTCCTTTCTCTGTCAGGAAAGAGCTTTTTATATTTTCCTTGCTCTCGGCAACTCCCCTCCCTTATTGGATGACTGACTGAAACTTACAAGTCAAACCTTGTCGTAATCACACTTATTTCTCTGATTGACCACTTCCTTAAATTTATATAAATGCAGCTATGTCTCTCATGGCACTTTTTCTACTTGAATGGGTCAGACAGTCAAAGGTCAGCAAAGCAACTAGTAAGTTCATGGAGAAAACTTGAATGTATATAAGCACTGCCTTACTCCAAGCAGGTGTTGTGGGAGCTGGGTTCTTTGCTTGTCAGCTGAATAGTTTTTCAAGAGAAAAATTAAAGATTGTTCTAAGAGAACTGGCTTTGTATGTCAGTGTTCAATGGTTGTTTTGATGACACAATGCCGGAAAATTTAAAAAAGGAGAAACTGACAGATGGGGTAATGTAGAATTATTACAAAATAAGAAGAGTAACTAAGGTGCTTGTAGACAGTTCTACTTCAGTCTTTCATAGGATTCTGACTAATTTTAGAGGCATCTGCAAGTGATACATAACGATTCTTGGCTTCGGTAGTAGTTACCAATGAGACAATGTGTGAAGGCTTTTCCCAGATTGTAATGCTCATGAAACACACATGTTGTCTCCATCCCAAACGCATATTTGTGCTGTTACGTGAGATAAGGGAGTGCCAGTGCAATACAAATTACTAGTGTTAAACAAAAAAAGTACTAAAAAAATAAATAAATGTTTGCAAACCAAAAATAATCTAAAAAGGCGTTATAAAGCCTTTCACATCCTACAGAAACAAAAGACATGATGAGATGATTCCTTCTCAGATCAACTCAAGACCCCTGCCTCTCTTTTTCTCAAATTTGTTTCTTTGGTTCTTTCTTTGAATACAGAAAGACATCAACAATATCATCCACCCTTTAGCTCAGTGAATCTTTCTTTGAGTAAATCTTACTTTCATTTTCAGTTATCAGCCTTGGGAAAGTTTTATGCTTCATCTTTCAGAATCCTATACATCTGTCAACAAAGACACTTTTCTTTTTCATAAGGAGTTACATTTTGATCTGAAAGCACAGAATTGGAAGATTTTTTTTTGGTGGGCTCTTAAGCTTCTATAATCAAGGAAGAGTTCTCTTTAAAAACACAAAACCACTTTTCTCTGACATAGTTTACAAAATCACACAGCCATGCAACACACACAAGGGCCTTTTGCAAAGCACCCTTTGACAGGAAAGAGCTCTGGCATTCCCTTCCTTATAAATCTATCCACCAAGCATGGTGGTATTATGGGAGCCTGAAGCAATAGGATTATAAATCTAAACTCAGCCTGGGTAGTTTAACAAAACACTGCCCCAAAATAAAAAAAAATTGAAAAAGGAAGAGGATATAGCTCAGTGTGAAGGCCTTGAGTTCAATCTCAGGTACTGGAGAAAGTGCTTCACCTCTACTCATCATCCTCTAGTAGAGTCCAGTCTTTCTTGTAAAGAAAGTAAAGTCTTTCTAGTAAAGTCAAGTGTCTTTCTATATCAACTCTCTCCCTGTGGCCACTCCCATCACCAAGTAAGGAACAAACAAGTCAACCAATACTCACAGTTACCCACTATCTAGTCTTAGTGAGAGAGTGTTTCTTCCCTAATTCCACTGAAACCAACCACTAGATGTAGCCCTTGCCCCAGCCTATTCATAAATGGAAACCATAGATCATGGATGGTTCACACAGTCCAGGATAAATCTGGGATGCCATTTTTCTTTGTGTTCTAAGCTCACAAAATGTCTTGGAACCTAGAACTTAAAGGAAGTTGAAGGAACTCAGGAATAGGATGGTACCTTTTAAAACAACTCCCATGGGTTCCACTCCAACATGTACTATTTCCCTATGATCATTAGGCAGGAAAAGAAATGAAGCTTACCAATAGTCTCAGCTACTGGGAGGCTGAGGCAGAAGGGATTGCCTGAGTCTAGGAATTCAGGGTCAAGCTGAGGGAGTATAGCAACAACCTCCCTTTAAAAATAGCCAGTCCAAGTGAATTGTCTATAATCTCAAAACTTGAGATGCTGAGGCAGGGGTCTGTCTTGGCTACATAGTGAGACCCTGTCTAAAGAAGAAAGGAGGGAAGAGAGAGAGAGAGAGAGGAAAAAAGAAATACACTTGAAATGACCTGTGAACTCATATTTTAAATATCTTTCTATAATGAATGTATATTACTTTTATAATAATGGAAGTAGTTCCACTACCAGAAAATACCCCCCCAAACCTTGGGTTTTTATATGGAAATCTGCAAAAAAACTATGAACGAATTAAACATGCCAGCCAACATGTATAATCTTCTAATGACAATACTGTTACAAGACAATATTGTTGGCACTTTCTAAACTTTAAAAAAATCAAAGCTGAGGATGTGGTTCAGTGATAGAGCCTTCATGTAGCACGCATGAGGCCTTGGCTATAATTCCCAGCAGTATTAAAAAAAACTCAAATAGAGTCGGTAATAAATACCATTAAAAATTCTATGAATGTTAATGAACTTTATAACATCTTGCAAAGGAAATATTTCCACCCAAGAAAGTTGGAAAAAGTTATGAAAAAGAGACCATCCACCAGACATAGGCCACACATAATAAAGTGCCCCAGAAGTTGAAGGAGGAAATGCAACAACTCGAAATTTATAAGAAAAAAATAATGTATCTGGTTAAATTGGTTGACTATTTCAATTCAAAAAACTGTTAAATATCACTTACCTAAATATTGCCTTATATTTGCATCATAAAATATAGATTTATTCACTTCTAAGTTTACTTAAATTCTGAATATGTTATAGAGTCTTTCATTTATTTTTCCCCTAATGACTCATTAGGGGCTACATTTTTCTATTTCTTTACACTTTTAAATGAATAAAACACTAGTTTTTACTTATTCCAGCAGTTCTAACATGGCCATTTGAGGAAGATTTATTAAAATGGAAATTTTGAAATGACTGCCAAGACTTCTGCATAAAAAGCAACATTAAAAATGTACATTTGCATTTCATTAAGAACCACCCACCCCAACACTCCCATTGTCCTCTACAAGTGTCCCATTTTGAGGGTGCACCCAACCTCAGATGAAGGAGAAAGGCTGTCAACACCCCCTTACCATTTCACAACAGTTTTCTGAGATTGCCACATAGCCAGGAGTTACCAATAGAACCCTCGTAAGAGACACCACAACCATCGATGTGGCCTTGGGAAACCAAATACTACTTCCAAGTTCAGCACACGAAGTTCCATACTGGGGGCCAGCCAGATGTGGTCCACTGCCTGATTTTGTAGATCTCATAAAGTAAAGATGGGTCTTGCACTTTGAAATGATGGGGAAAGAGGAAGGACGGGAAAACTACAAAACATCAACAGCAATGAAATCTACTGGAGCATAGCCACACCCATTCCTGTAAAGGTCCTCCATGACCACATGCTCAACGGCAGGGCCAAGCAGCTGTGACAGAGAATAGTGGACCAGAACACCAAACATATTTACCCTGCTACAAAGCTTGATTGGAAAATGTGCCTAATTTACAGAGTATAATAATATGGTAAACGACAAAAGACACATTCCCATTAAACCCCCTCAAAGGACCCTCCCTCCCTTGAATACACTTATCCCATCAAAGTCACTTCCCTAAACAATTCTGGAATCCTCTCTCATCATCTTTAGTTGCACTGTCATGTCCTGATTCAATTCAAAACATCTCCCTTTTGAAGTCATTTTGACTTTCAGGAAAAACCAGATGTCCCAAGTTACCTGATTCAGCACATAAGGTGGCTAAGGATACACCATAATGCTCTACCTGTTGGCACTTCTATATCTTTAATCACACCTCATAAAGATATTCCAAAAAGAGGACTTCAAAAACTGCTGCAGAAAAGGGTAGCAACCATGGAATACATGTATTTTAAAAAGGGGGTGTATTGAGGGGCGTTAATGACAACCTATATGTTATTGTAATAGTTTTTTTTAATTTTTTTTTTTTTTTTTTAGGTTTTTTGAGACAGGGTCTCGCTTTGTGGTTCAGGCTGGCCCTCAGCTCAGCCTCAAACTCACATCACAATCCTCCTGCCTCTGCCTCCTGAGTGCTGAGATTACACGCGGGAGCCACCACGCCCGGCACTGTGGTATGTGGTACTGGTTGCTGCTGGGTGTGGGTCTCCACACCCAGTATTGTTATGTGGTTACCGGGGAATCGAACCCGGGTCCTTGCACTTGCAAGACAGGCGCCGGAACCACTGAGCTAACTCCCCGGCCCCAGTTTTTTTAAATTTTAGTATATATTTCAATCACAACTTTATGATAGCTAACAACTTATGAGTGCTTACTATAAACGAGGAGCCATCTAATCTTCAAATCAATACTATTATATCACAATTTATTACATCACCTGAAGCTCAGATAGGTTAGCCAGCTGCTGGTAGCAGAGGCAAAACTTAACATTAAATATCTGTCATGCCAAACTCTATCCCCACATTCTCTGTCACCACCAAAACCCATCAGCACTACCACCATCGAAGAGCAGGCAAGATAGAGTCTCAAAACTCCCATAATGTGTAGCCAAAGCAAGTCCCAAGCTCTCCATAGGATGGAGGGAAGGATATCTGTGCCCTGTTGTTACTTTCCTGTGTTCAGGTATGAGTGACGTCAGACTTGTACAGGGTTTCTTCCCCCCCCCCCACAGATTTCTGTGCTATGATTGAATTTTATTGGGAAGCTTCAAAAGTTAATTCATAAGTTAATTATTCCCAGGAACTGAAGAGGGACAAACCAGGAAACGTCTAACAAGATGAGTTTTCTAGAAGTCTGGCGTCTTGGCACTGTGTCACATTAGCTTCACGCCAAGCTTCTCTTTGATTGCAGACTCTTGGATTGTCTTGGATGCCATGCCAGAAACACAGTGACATGTGACATGAATCATCAGTTATATCCCCGGACCCCGAGTTCACCTCACACCCAAATCCTATACCCTGCTGTCCTCCAAGCTGCTGCCATCTTTCTCACCAAATGGTCCTCACTAGGGCAGCAAGTGTACCCATTTGGTAAACAAGAAAGGAAGAGAGAACTGTGATTCTGTTTTGAGGATTCTGTCCTCAAGCCGGACAGTCCGGTGGGCAAGCTGCCCAAACTGTGTAGCTCTCAGATCCACAGGAGTAAAAACAACCCACAGGTGGCCACGAGAAACAAGTTTACAGGGAAAAAATAGGCTTTGGAAAATGCAGAGAAATGCAAAATACAAGACAAAAGTAACACAGTACTAAAGTATAAAATATATATCCTACTTTGATATAAGTAATTTAATTTTATCCAACCCTAAAGTAATTTCAGGTTGTGATTGAGGATTTCAAACTATGTTATCCAAGCTTTTGTGCACATAAATAAATCTAAATGAGGCACCACCACAAAAGGCAACCAAACAGACTGTCAGAAACAGATCTATAGACCAGGCAAGATGATCCAACCCTGTAACCCCAAATGATCAGGAGGCTGAGGCAAGAGGATTGCAAGATGGAGGACAGCCTGGGAAAGACTCTATCTCAAAATTTAAAAATAAAAAGGGCTGGAGACATAGCTCAGTGGTACAGCGCTTGCGTAGCATGTATGCAGCCCTTGAGGTTACAAATATATTTTCATTCCCAAAGTAGGGGAAAAGAGGTTAAATTTTTTTATATGCTCATCACAAATTTTTTTCCCTAAATCCAGATGCATTTATCTCTCAAATGCTTATTTAGTGTCCACTTTGTGTCCTGTTCTCTACAAAGCCACACACATAAAAAACTATGCAGAACAGAGATACAGTCTAGTAAATACCATTTTTTAAAAAAAATCTGACATCCAATCTCCAGGAAATGCCAGCTGCAAATGTTTTTTGTTGTTGTTGTTGTTGTTGTTGTTTTTTTAAACGGGGAGGTTCACTTTAAGTTTTCAGTCAGACATGTTAGATGGTTAGCCAGATAATACTTGGACTGCTAATCCCATTTTGTGTTTAGGGGATGTTATTTGCCTGGGGGGAAGGGGAGTCTGCTGTCATAGACTTTTTTCATCTTAGATTTTGTCAGTCTTTTCTCACCTTACATTAGGTTGGTTTTGTTGTACTGAAACATGCTTTTCCTGACCTACTTTCTCTTGCAATCAGCAATATCCAACGCTTTAGACATATAAGGTTACCATGGGGTCTGAAATCTCATCTCTCAGATGACTGGGAAGATTTTTGGAAATGTGAATTTTCTACATCCTCTTGGGCCTATCTCCGGAGCTGTCTCTCAAATGATGTCTCAGGATGCAAGAGACTTCAGAGGCTGGCTGAGGGCTACTGAAGATGGATTCAAGAGTTAGCCAGCATTTACTTCTTACCATGTTTTAGATGATATTCTACAATTTAAACCCAGCAAAAAAACTTCAATTGCTATCAACATGGAATTTATCATAGGTTGTCTGATACCAAAGGTTTACCAATTAAGCTTTTTGCTCCCAATTCACAGAGCTAGCTGAGCAAGTTGCAACATTCGCAGGAGTTGAGATTGTGTTTTATTTAAGAACAAAACCCATTTCAAGACTTCCTTGGAGAAGAAAAGGAGGATGGAACCTTCAAAAAGCTGAGCTATAGTCTGGCGGTTATAGCTCTGTGCTGATGGATAAAGTACTTGCTTAGCCTGATAGAGGGCCTAGTTCCAGCGAGCACGGGGTAGGGGGGAGGTTCATGGGATTTGATACTGATAACAGTCATGCCGCTGTTGAAGTCTATAGTTGAAAGGTCCACCCTGCCTAAATAAGGACAGGAGCTCAAGGAGAAGAGGTGAAAGCTGCAAGGACTCCAGCAAGTGACACTGTCACCTGTCCACCAGCACCCACAATGAATCACTTGACGTATCCATTAAAAATCGATTCTTTCTGGGCTCCACCCAGACCTGTAAAATCAGTCACCTAAAGTGGGTTCCAGATATAGTCTTTGAAAACAAAGACCTGAGAAATGCAATGTAATCATACAGACTCTCCAAAATCTACCGTGTCAATGCTCTGAGCGTTTCACATGACTGTACCAACTGGACTCTCTTGTGTAAGATGCTTAGGTCTCCTGAAGTCAGGAGACCTTTGGACCTATCTGGACATGGGAGTAAGAAGCACAGAGCAGGTTCTGGGAGTGAAGTTCAGTGGTGAGGCCTGGCCAAGAGATTAGTCCAATCCCCAGCCGCAGGGAAACAAAGAAAAGGTTTCTTTCTGTCAATTGCCACCCGCGTGGCATGAACAGCGCATGCCATCTTACACTGGGAAGAAAACATCTTCTGCCAACGTTGTTATCAACCTTGGGAAGAGGCAGTCAGTTGTACTTACTTTGTACCTGACTCTGTCTCTGGAAACCTCAGAGCTCAGACTATGGTGTCTGGAATGTGCCAGAATCAGTCACATTCCTCTGAGGCAAACAGGCTGCTAACCAGACGGCCCTGAGCATTTTCAGTTTGCTGGACTTTCTGGCGGCTCACAGAAAACCTTTTTTCCCTCCAGCTGATCCTCAGCCTTCACTCCCCACCCAGGACCAGGACGGAGGATCCTCAGGGAGCACCAACGCCTCCCTCTCCAGACCCCCGCAGTACTAGCCTGATCTCTGAGGCTCCACCAAGCCAGGAGCAGGAGCTTCTAGAACCCTTCCTCTGCTCTCCACTCCCACCAAGACAATCCCGGCACAAAGACCCCTAACCTGCTCCATGTCCTTCAGCTGGGAAACTGCTCTTTGATTTCTCTACTGCAAGGAATTCACTTTTCTTTATTAGAAGCTTGGAAGTCTTATTTTCTCAAGAATACAAAATTAAAAACTGTACATCAGAGTGGTTTTTAAACCAATGATCTTTTTTTAAAAAAATTTTCCTCTTTCTAAAAAATCACCAAGCAGATACCAATTTGATATGTTTAGTACTATGCTTCAACCACACAACTTGTTTTGGGAAAAGTAATCTGACTTCATCTCAGAAAACAGTCCTTGGATTTGAAGAATTAGTTTTTATTTTAAATTTGTCTATCCCAAGACCTGTTCTGTCTCTAAAAGTATACACACGGCCACCTAACAGGCCACTAAACTTAGGTTCATGCTACATCCCTAAAAGAGACCCAACAGTTGTGAAATAGTTTTATTAAAAAAAAAAAAAAAACCTTTGAAATAGTAAATATAATCGGTTAGGATGAGAAAGTCCGGGAACCACTCACAGGACAGTCACACACAGACTCACCATGTCAAGGCTCTGGTAGGGTAAAGGGGAGGATGTAACTTTCACATAGGTAAATGCTTAAAACTGCCTCGCTTCACTCAAACATCTCCTGAGCTTTGCTCTTAAAGGCCACATGCAGCCATTCAAACTCACTGCTTTTCACACTGTAGCTTTGCTTTCCTTTGCTTTTAACTCACAGAGCCAAATGCAAAAGGTAGACTAATAATACCTTTTTTAAATGTTTTAAACACTATTCTAAAACAATGATTATTTGCTTCATGAGCGACATCCCCCCAATATAAATCGCCACAGCTGCTTACAAATATGTAACAAGTACTTATTTGAGGTTTTACCACAGTAACCATGGAGACTTTTCTCTTGACTTCCACCAAGAAACTGCACTTTTCCAGAAAGCATTTCAAAAGTCTTGCATTTTGTGAAGCAGAGTCATCTAAAGTATTTGCTTGTTTCTATTTAGCTTTTTGCAGGTCAGTAGGGATGTATGCAGTGGTCACTGTGTATAAGTCCCCAGCAAGTAGGATCTAAAAGGAAGAAGATGTGGGAAAGGAGCACCTTTGAGAAGGGGTAAGGGGTTGCTGGTGGCCCCTCAGGAAATGGGCCGGCCTGTTTTGTGCCCACTGGGGCCTCCCCGCTGCCCCACACCGCAGGCTGTGTCCTGTCCGCTCTCAGAGCGTTCCCACATCACCACTGTGGGAACATCCCAGCCAGGGCACAGAGGGGCTTTGTGAAGGGATGGACAGCAAACCCTTCCAGGCAAAAGAACTGCTTCAGGGGAGAGGAATGCTGTGGACACTCCTCTGTCTTAACACTGACTTTTCGGGAGTGATCTCAAGCATATCTATATTTTAAATTAAATTAAGATCAATCCATAATGCACCATCTAGAGCAGTACATTTAATGCTTCATATAATAAACTTAGTACAGGCAGTCACATCTCTAAGCCTCGATTATTTCATCTGCAAAGTGGGAATATCCTCTTTTACATTATCTAACACATGTACAAGTTTATTATTATTATTCTTACCCTGCCGTAGACCACTGAAAGTAAGAACAATGTTATGATTCCAAAGCAATATTTAATAAACCTAAGAGTAATTAGTTCTTAAAAATCTGAAAAATCTTGCCACAAACTGATTTAAACTCTGCTTCTATTTGGAGGCAGAATGATGACCCCAGGCGCACTCCTTTTCGCTGACCTAAAGATCAACTTTGACCTGTTGTTTGACAGTCACACTTTTCTGAAAGTGCCTTGTTCCTTTTAAGAAGAGCAGCCTGACCCCAGAACCTGGGGACTGACATGTGTCAGTGCACATTCCCCTCCTTGCTTGGCTGGTTAGTGAGAACTTTCAGCCCCTGGACTTGATTTCTTAGTGTCTTTCATAGGTAAAGATACCCCACTGGCATCACTGCGACCCTCCCGCCAGCCCAGGTCTGACTCTCTAGCTTCAAATCTGAGACTGGCTAAGTGGAACTGATTTAACACGGCCTAAGAGAATCTCAAGCCCCCATGCTCCGTGAAGCAGGCCCATAAACTGAGCCCCGCAAGAGAACTACAAGAGGGAAACATCTTCTTGAGGATTTATCCCTTTATGACTTGTTTTGTAAAATTAATTTTAAAATGTTAAGTTTCCTAAACTACAAGTATTCTAAATTTTACCCCATTTACAGCATCCAACATCTGCCTTCTGAAAGGAATTTCTTATGAGAAGAAAACTTTTTCATACTACTTGGAAAAGAATACACATGTGTGTGTGCACGTGCATGCGCACACGCACGCACACACACACACACACACACACACACACACATCAACACAACTTATCCAACAGAACATCATTGTTTGAATAAGCCCTTTTCCCACTTCCTGATACATTCTGAGATGGAAATTCCTAATTCCTGGAATCATATTACATTAGCTGCAGGAATCACATTGCTTTTGCCTGTTTTATATCTAGATCAAAAGGTAAGACCAAGAGGTTGTACAAAGCAAATAAGCATTTTGCAGGTAATAGATGATATATCAAATATAAAGTCTAGGCACAGCATTGTACCAATAAACATCTGTTAAAGAACATCAAAATAGAAGGAGTTTGTAACTACTAGTCCAAACAGAGACATTACATTGGGTAATACATAGGATTATGTTTAGAACAGGAAAAGTCCAAATAACTTTTTTTTTTTTAATTTTGAAACCAGAGATGAGACTATAAAAATCTTTTCATATTTTTCTTATTTTTGCTTTAATGGCAAAAAATTTAAAACTAATATTGTTGCCTTCAAATCGTAAGTTTAATATTCTGAAATTATCTCTTTGCAGGAAATTTGTTTTACCTAGCAGTGAAATAATATTACAGGTTGGCATCAGAATCATAAGGCTTACATCCTAACTCTGCTACTTACGACTCCATAATCTTGAGCCAGCCCCTTCCCAGTCCTAGAATTTGAATTCAAGGCCTCAGCAATGCTAAGCAAGTACTCTTCCACTGAGCTGTATGCCCAGATATACAGGCCTGACCCTCTTCATCTTAAAGGGGAGAAACTAATGTCTTTTTGTAGATCATCAGCAGACTGAAGTACTAAGTAAAAGCTACATGTAGAAGAACTGCAGAAAAAGTATTATAATTGTCACTGCTGGACAGTGGTCATTTTCTTCAATGATTTTTTTTCTTTGAAGAATCAAACAACTATCTTTCATTTACCCATGTTGATATTTCAACAGCATAAGGCTGTGGTTAAGGGGAAAAATACCTATTTCTGCCAACATAAAATTGGAAAATAGTGCTTTCCTTGCAGCCATCAAATAATCACCTATGGCTAGCTACATTTTGCATAAATAATTAAAATATGCTTAAGTTATAGCTGGAAATATTCACTACTACATTATTCACTTTAGTGCAGCTTCAATATGATTCCTAAATTTAATATTAATACACTATAACTTTAGGAATTAACTTTAACAAACAGATTTAAAGAAGTAATCTAAAATGCAGACTTCCTCTAACGAATGTGTCCAAGATTACAGCAACAGCCAAGTGCCCTGCTGTGCTGGAGAGCACGCAATGGGCTGCCAAGACATCCCCGCAAGGCAACTGACTGGCACTCTGTCCCTCAGAGAGCCAAGAGTTTCCTGGGCTGTCACTTGTTGAATCCTCGATTATATGTTAAGCTCATTTTCCTAATGCCCACGTTGACTCTGTCAGTATTATATTTTAATCCTATTCAAAATTTAGAAAATCCACTGGGTAGAAAAAAAGCAGACTAAATACTTCAAATACAGGCTCATTTTTTCAGAACTTTAGGACACGGTGCTCAGAGTCCCTGGGAACTTGGCAATGAAATTCTAGGCTGGGGGGAAAAGATATCGAAGAACTTGTGAAATCTAACTGTTCCCTTTTAAGTCAGAGCAAGAAGTGGGCTTCTTTTTTAACTCTGGTAAAAAGAAAAAATACAGAGAGAAAGTAAAACTTACCTTTCACTTTCCTTCCTGAGTTCCTGATATGCTAATTTTCAATTTGTGGGCCAGTACATTAGCCTGGAAACCCTATAATACAGTGTATTTGCAAATGCTTTCCATGGGTCCCAAATGCTTAAAACTATATAAATTAAATAAACGATATAAAAGCCATGAGTAAGCTGACCTGCTCTTTACGAACATACAGTAAGTGTTTCATGTATGCCTCCCTTGTTCTCTGACACTGACTTGGAGTGTTCCGTGACAAATGAGCAAAGCAGGCTAAACACGCATGGTAATCCACAGTTTTCCTCTGGTGTGGATAGCATGACTTTGCTCAACCTCTGTGACTTCCAACCAACCATTTTACTAAAACAGAGAACTCACATAGAGAAAATACTGAAAGAGAATGACATCCCGTTACATAGATAATTTTATTAATTTTGTATGTGATACAAATTGATCCATCATTGGCTCCCAAAACTCTTCAAAACCAAAATAAAATATCTTTTAAAAAATGAATTATCAAATGAGTCCTAGCATTGTATGTTATATATTGTGAAATAGAAAATGCTCAATGTAAAATAAGGTGAAAGGGGACAATGTTGAGATTGTAACAAAAAAGTAAGGAAACAAATTTTATATATATGGGGGGGTGGTAGGGTGGGTGGGGCTATGGGAAAAAATGAGAAT
>PVIR01004312.1:43518-79937 GCA_004026965.1 Petromus typicus | reverse complement strand
AGCTCTTATTCAGGACACACCTACATCTGGGCATTAACACACACATATACACTCATGTATTCACTCCAAGGTCATTGTATGGTTCCCTTCTGAACCTTAATAGGTCACCACCATAGATAGAGACCTACATGCCACCTTAACACGCTGAAGCACCCACGTGCCAACCCACCTCCCACCCCAAAGATAAGTTCCCTTGATCAGGATAAGTAAACAGACAAAAAGAAAAACACTGCACATAAACCACTGGAAGGGATGAGCTAGGCAGGGGTGCCCAAAATCAAACAAGTTACAGCAAGTTCTGGGTAGGAGAAAGGTTCCTCGACCCCTTACAAAAATGGACATACCTTGAGGATATCCTCATAAGTGAAATAAATAGGTCACAGATAAGTACATATCACATCTTTTCTCTGGCATGAGAAAATGAAGATGTAAATGAGTCCTAGAATTGTATGTTATATATTGTGAAATAGAAAATACTCCAAGAAAAATAGGGTGAAGGGGGAAAAATAATGATATTATAACAAAAAAGAAAAGAAACAAATTTTATGTATATAGGGGGTTGGTAGGGTGGGTAGGGCTATGGGAAAAAATAAGAATTAAGTTGTGTCATACTGGTACAAATCCCCATTATGGAGTACAATCATGATGCATATATGTAATGTACCAATAAAGATTAAAAAAAAAAAGCCATCTATCCGAGCTTCCTTTGCTGATTTCTATCAGGGTATCTATGTGTATTCTCCTTTATCCTTCTTTCCAACAAAGTCTTCCTTTTATTAAACTTTGTATATTTAATGCTTTGTTGAATCCCAACAAGCTCTCCACCTATGGGCACATCAAGAGATACTGTCTCTTTGCTCTGGAAAGAATACTGCATGACAGTTCTGCAGAGTAGTGTTGATATGGGTTCCAGGACTCCAGCAGTTGTGTACCATTGACCCAGTTGTGTGACAGGGACAAAAAAAAATCCCTTCAAACCTCAATCCTTCTTTTTTGAAACTAGAATAATACTTAAAATGTGGGATATACAGAGCTGTTATTAAGCATATATCCATAAGGTGTGTCAGTGACTAGCAGAGAGCCAGGAGCTTGGCCATCATACTAACATTGGAAATGGTTGCTTGTATTCTGAACACTCACAATAGCATTGAGTCCTGGTAAAATGATGCTGGTCCTAGGTCTGAGATTCACTCCCAGTTCTCAGTGTTATACCCCAGCGGCAGAGAAGGAGGGATGGAATGGTCAGTCAAGAAGGATGATATTTAGTTAACATCCCAGAAAACAATAGCATTTATTATGAATAATAAATGAAAGACTTAAACCAATAAGCAAATCTAATTATTGGGTTTCTAAAAATAAAATATTAAGCTAACTAAAATACTGGCATAATTAATTGAAAAGAGAAGATAATGGACAAAGAAATCACAAGCGTAAAGGCCATGTAAAAATGTAATTGGAGAAAAATATAAACAGAAGGAATTAAATAATTATGAAAAATAAGCTATATCCAGCATAGCATACCCTGTTCTAATTTAATATTCATTAATAAGATATAAACATGAACTATTCATTCAAATATATAATTAAAATTACAATTTAAAAAGTCTTTCTTTAAGATGAAATTTCCAATGAATCTTAGAATTGAACTCAGGGGAGACTCATAGATAGCTTCTTAAGAATCATACACATAGAAGAATAACACATGTTCCAAAAGAAATCAAGTCTCATGACTGTCTCCTAGAAAAGATCAGTAGTTCATGAAATTTTTAGAAGGTGTATTATGTGCAGCATTAGCTTCAGAATAGATATTAAGAACTGTGAAGGATCTGAAATTTACAGCTTCTAAGCTGAGGAATTAGTCCCTTAGTTCCCTCGATGGTGGCCAGCGATGCCAGGATCCACAGTTAGTGGTAAAGGACTTACTGCAGGGCAGCTTGGCTGACAGCAGGGCTTTCCCCACTGCATGGGGGTCTTCACATTTTGCTTAATCAATGAGACAGTCCTCCACATTCTAGTTTCAATTTTTAGAGCAATCGCCATACTAATTCTCAGAGTAGCTATAGTCATTTTTATTCTCACCAACAACTGTGTCATGTTTTATAAGCAATCTCAGCTAATGTTTGCCTCAGACAAAGACATTATATCTTTACTGTCCTAAACAGAACCAAATCTGCCTTCTACCGAAATGGATATAACATCTCTGGGTACAAAGAGCTATTATTCCTCTGCTCATCAGGCATGCATGAATAAGAGACCCACAGATGCTACATGTACTACATAAAAGATCAGTTTCAAAAAGATTAAGTGCATTTTCAGCATTACATATCACTCTTAGAACCTAGTGATATGTTACACCTGGAAATATCAATATTCATAAATTTTCAGGTATGGCTTTCATAGATGTAGAGCTGAATTTTGAGTAAGAGAAAACTAACTTAAAATTTAGTAGGTAAAAACAATGTTTTTAAAAAATCTTTCACCAATTTCCTGTCCTGTAGGAACCCCTTTTTCATGGTTCATTCATGGGGTTGCGTCCTTGAAGGCTCCATTCGGTTGGAAAGTCCAAGGCTACTCCACTCATGTGTCCCCAACAGCTGGAAGACAGGAGAGCTATGCTTCCTTACACACAGCCAGTGGTCCTGTAAGAAAGAGTAGGAATAGCTTCCTTCTACGGTAGTCCCTGAACAGTGCTCCTAGATGAAGCAGGTTGTGTAGATTGTCACTCACCACATTCCATTAATGAAAACAAATCACAAATTAGCACAGAATCAAAAAATAGGTAGATGGTTTTATCCTTTTGATGAAATAGCTACAAAATTGTCATCACATTTTTAATCTACTGTAATTGATTATGGGATACTTGAATTTATTAAACAGAAGAATCATTAAAGAAAAAAGGCAAAAATATCTGAGAAAGAGCAGCTAACAGCCAAATATTGAAGAATTAGATTAAGAGGCCAGGAATGAAGTTCAGTGATTCTGCACCTCCCTGACAAGTGCAAGATCCTGAATTTTATCTGTGATATTGCAAAAAAAAAAAAGAGTTTTATTAAAATCAAGCTCTGGTGATCCATACAAGTTGACAATTAAAATTACAGAAGAAAAATAGTAACAGAACATTAGCCATGCAGGAAAGATTCCATAAAATTTCTGGGTCATTTTGTTTAAATAAAATTAATTTTAATTAATTAATTAATTTTCTATAACACAAAGTCCTTCATCTTAACTAAGCAGAGAACTCTTGTTTTCATGAAACCAAGACAGTGTTTTGCTAAGTTGCTGGCCCAGCATCCCTTGTAATACTTTTTCAGACAAAAGCTGAGAATGAAAAATGCCAGTGTAGAGTCCAGCGCACCTGGTTTTGAATCCAAAAACTTTTACTTGAAATGAGTTGCAGAAGTTTTCTGAACTTGTGGGTTGTTGTGAGATGAAAGTCAGAGTTATCTGTGAGGACTGCACATAATATATGTAAACAATGTGTACAGCATTCAACAGACTGTTAGTGGGAATAAAAAAAATTATTATTTTCTTACCTTACAATTGACTTACATATTTGTTTGTGTTCTTGTCCTTATCAGCTCTTGATCCACAGAAATTTACCACTTCTTTTTAGTAGTAAGAGATATATACCAAAGTAGCCTGATGACTGATGTTAGCAAACTATTACCTACCTCTGTATATTATACATACAATTTCTCATTTCTAAGTAATAGGTTCCTCATTCTGCTATGAGCATATATAGAGAAATTCCTGAGTTTGATAGAAAAAAATGATAAAATTCTATTTTGAAAGGAGACTCATGTCCTACGCTACCTGTAAACTTTGACATTTGAGATGAAAGAGTAGCAACAACGTCAGCTCTAAGGGGCTGTGTAAAAGAGAAAGACCAAAGAGTCTAGTGGTGAAAAAGACAGACATCCAGGAAGGCACACAACATAAAAAAATAAGTAGGGTGATGATAGAGAAAGCAATCCTCTTCGCCAGCATTCTATCAGAGTAGACAGAATTGTGAGTCAGGAAACAGCTTTGTGGGACCTTTGGAAGGGCAGAAAGTGATGGTCTCTGGGGACTGCAGTGCCAGCTCCAAAGGACAGGTTAGAACCTCTCCTAGCTGACAGGCCAGGGCTTCTTGCCAGGCCTGAGGATCTGAGAACTGCCCTTTGAAGGCACCAATTCTAAAGGCTGTGTCCCCCTGGCCCTGACAAAGCTGAGTCCAGCATGTCCCTGAGAGAACTGAGGCCAGCAGAGCCAACAACTCTGCACAGCAGGGAACCTCGAGGCCTGGAGCAGAGGGGGACGGGGACACCAAAGGCTACACGGAAGGCGAGCAGGCTTCCACATGGCCGACTAGGTCCCAGTGCCTTCCTATGTGAGTTGTATGATATTAACACTCAAAATATACATTTCTAGCAGAATGTCTACCCATTTCTTATTCTAAATGTTCCTATGAACTCTAGAAATTATTTTACTTGAAATAACTTCCATAAAATATTACCTGGAAAATTTACATTTTAGGCTACACTGATTTAAGTAAAATATTTATGTATAAAATGAAAGGTAGATCAGGAAATGATGTAACTAAACTATGATAAATTTTCAGTGTTTCAGTAATTTCTCAGTTTCTTTACACGAATTTGGATAATGAGTTATATTTGTATCATTCTTGAATCCTGGAAGTAAGCTTTTAAAATTACTTCAATCTTTATTTTCTTTTCTGTAAGAATCCTTCCAATAATTCAGTTGAAAACAAATCAATTGAGAAAGTTAGCAGTGTAGGAAGCCCTGTATTTATAAGCCCATACCATATAATTTTCATTAGGTATTTACTGTGTCAGGAGTACAAGAGTGTAACATTTGGATGATGGAATCTAGGTATGTTTGTTATAACTGCATAATTTAAAATTATACACACTATTATCCCCAAATAGTGATCATATCATCCAAGAGCTGATGCTGAAGTGAAACATTCTGTCTTCAGAATTCCTAGAATGCCTAAAGGGTAAACATATTGAAGAGAGTCTCCTCATGAAGGACCAAGGTCCCCAGCACTACAGCATGAAGGCTGGTGCTGTGGGCCTACCTGACGTAGGACGGTGCCATGGACAGAGGCAGTCTATGGAGAAGCTGACTGCCCAGCCCTGATGCAACATCACTGTCCTTTAGAAAAGGGGTGCAACCACCAGAGGTCTCCAGGTGCAGTTCATATCCGGGCTTCCAATAATTCATGTGAAATAATTATAAATACCATGTTAAGGACCAAACAAAATACTAAGCCTTTGATTATAATAACTAAGAATAGAGCAAATAATGACTTAACTGTGGGGGGCCGGGGAGTTAGCTCAGTGGTTCCAGCGCCTGTCTCGCAAGCGCAAGGGCCCGGGTTCGATTCCCCGGTAACCACATAACAATACTGGGTGTGGAGACCCACACCCAGCAGCAACCAGTACCACATACCACAGTGCGGGGCGTGGTGGCTCACGCCTGTCATCCCAGCACTCGGGAGGCAGAGGCAGGAGGATTGTGATGTGAGTTTGAGGCTGAGCTCAGGGCCAGCCTGAACTACAAAGCGAGACCCTGTCTCAAAAAACCTAAAAAAAAATAATAAAAATAATGACTTAACTGTGTTAAAACAAATTTCTTAGACTCATGTTATGCACAGTGGCTTGTAGAGTAGAAAGCAAGAAAGACATAAATCGTGCCAATTTTTAATAAGTAGGTCTCAGTCAAATTCCTGAACATTGACTATTGGTCGATTGGATAACCAAAGAGTTAAGTGGGTCTCATTCTAGAATCACGTTAGGCACATCTCCCAGTTCCATGCCTGAGTTTTCACCCTCTACACAGAAGTCTTTTCACTGTTCAAGTGAGAAAAAGCTGGCCAATCACCCGGAGAGAAAAGGGCCCCTCATTGGGAAGCGGTATGGAGAAAGGGCCCTAGAATCTCATTATAAAACAATTCAAAATAACAGCATTGTGGTTTTTTTAAGATCCCATATTCATAATAGATCATTGCTCAAACTCACTTAGGATATATCCTTTCTCATGGCTCATTTGAAAAATTCACTCTGGTCATAATATCCTTCTTTCTTTGATTTCCAGACAATGCAATTTTAATAACTTCGGTAACCACTTCCATCTTCTCACTGCTGCATGACACCAGTTCTGTCACAGGAGTCTCAAAAATAAAAATATGGGAAAAAACAGAATATTTATTTATTTATGTAATGGAACAGACACCGTTTTTAAAAAACTAAAACCTTTATTGGTACATTACATATACACATCATGATTGCACTCCACAATGGGGATTTGTACCAGTATGACACAACTTAATTCTCATTTTTTCCCATAGCCCTACCCACCCTACCACCCCCCCTATATACATAAAATTTGTTTCCTTTCTTTTTTGTTATAATATCATTATTTTTCCCCCTTCACCCTATTTTTCTTTGAGTATTTTCTATTTCACAATATATAACATACAATTCTAGGGCTCATTTGCATCCTTATTTTCTCATACCAGAGAAAAGATGTGATATTTACCTATTTGTGACCTATTTATTTCACTTAGGAGCATATCCTCAAGGTATGTCCATTTAAGTAGAAATGATTCAAATGCCCCCCCCCCCCCCCCCCCCCCCCCCCCCCGCCTCGCCATCTGCTTGTCCTTCTAGTCCATGCTGGAGATGCTTTCTGTAGTTAATAACTCTTTCCCTCCATGCTATTCAAATATACTTCTGGTTTCCTGTAAATTTACAAAGTAAAGATGATTCTTCAAGGCCCTTCAAAGTCAGGAAATGAGATGGACATTGTACTTGATTAATGTTTTATTTATAAATAATAAAAGCAAATCCTGCCTTTCCGTCACCCATACCCACTGAACTGAAACAGAGTGAGACTATTGAGATACAGTGATGAGACTTAAGCTTAGACTCTAACACGGAAGAGTGGAATTGCCGGAGCTCTGCTGTGCAGCACAAAGAAGGCACGAGAGAGATCTTTAACATAGCCTTTGAGAGACCAGCATAGAGAAACTCGGCTCCCAAGGAACTTGTCTGTTCCCTGCTGCTTCCACCTTGTTTCCACTATCTTCATACTAAACATCCACAGCAAACTCGTTTAAACTGTTTTATTTTCTCAGGAAAAAAAAAAATCACCCAGTACAGAGACCATTATTCTACTACATTCCTTAAAATCCCGGCTGTTTTGTGCTTCACTGTACCACCTGTTCCCTATAGTGATTTCTGCAAATATCTTGGCTATTCTTAAAAATCTACCAAGACTCACCATACATGACCCCAAATCCTGACACCATCCTGGGCAACTTCAGCATCCACGTGGATAATTCACACAACAACTTGACTGCTTCATGCTGAGTCCCCTCATTAACATACTGCACCATGGCTACCTCCTGCCCCCCACTGCCGCCGCCAGAAACTGCTCCAGTCCCAGCCCTTCCCCTGCCAGTGGTACTCCCAGGATCTGTCTCTGATGAAAACTTCGCAGTTTTCGGTTCACGTTTTGCTTGGTGACCTCACTCTACATTCAGACGCACAGCCACCTCTTTCTGAGCATTGAAGTGTCCTGGACATGGTGACTTCCTGTTTCCCTCTCCCTCCTGTGGATGATTTTCTGACTCATTTTGCAGTTTTTCTTCTTACGTGTACTGTTCCTCCCTAAGCTTCTGTTCACACTGCCCACAGACCCTGTATAGAAGAAGGAGTAAGTTATCTCATTTAATTCAATTATTATTTTCATGCCAATGGCTCCCAAGGTTGTAGCCCAAATTGGTATATTTACTAGATATTTCCACTGTGCATCCTTAGCACAAATTCTACTGTCCGGTGCAAATGTATAAATCTAAAATTTACACGGTCAGAACTAACAGAAAACTGCTTCCCTATTTTCCATTTTAATTTTTAGATATGACATAAAGCCTAGTTCTAAATATTTCTAATATATCAAACTTGAAACCTAAATGAATGACTATATGAAAGGAAGAAATTGTTTGCAGACATCCCTGAACTCTAGAATTGTTTGGTAGTACAATCATGATAAGATTTACTTCAAGACTTGGGACAGCACTAAAGATGCTTATTAAATGTTTATTTCTATTATTTTTAAGTCTCATTACAAGAAGAAGCTGAGCTTGCTACACCTGCACCAGGTGGATCAATTTGGTATTATAATCACCAGGTGACTTGCTGTGTCCTTGTCCCAGAACTAGAGCTCCATCTATTCACTCAATTTCCCTCAATGGTTAGTTCAATGAGCTCTACATCCATTCTGCCCCCATTTTATGCATTACGGCTCATTACTTCTTCTCACAATTTGTTTGTTCTGAGGGGCAGGTTATACTACAGGAATTTGGAAAGGCATATAGACCACAGCTCCAGAGCATTTCTGAAAAAGACTTACCCATTGGTGTCAGTCACAGCAAAGTGCACATTTGCACAGGATATGCTGGCTTTACACGAAGACAGCTAGCATTTAACATTAGATGCCAGATGTAATCTGGGTTTTGGATACCATGAAGTGCGTGGCTGCCTGAGTGGTGACCTGACAGCTTAGCTCTGCCTGTCACCCTGTAGGACGCCTGCTAATGAATCCTAAGAGCTGACTTATCTCACCTGGCAGGAAGCTTTTAATGCACTTCCAAGAATTTCCTCAATGAAAAGCATTAACTTTAGCAAGTAATTCAGGCAATTGCTCCTTCCCTTATACAAATCCCCTTTACTCTGCATAAGAATTACACAGTCCCAGATTTTCAGAATCTTCACTTTGTCCCCCTCAGATAAATTCAATTTCTCCCGGGAAGACCGTGAAAACCTGGTTCTGTGTCTGGATGCCTGGAACACATGTTTCCTTTGAGATAGTTTTGGATAGGACTATTGATCCAGACCAGTACCTAATGAAATTCAGCATGTCTCCAGCTTATGTCCACCATTATATTGCATTATGTCATCTGTCATTCTTGAAAATCACTTTGTCAGAGGTATTTTTAAAACACCTGAGGTAGAAACTGGCAAATGCTAACCATTTCATGACATTCTGTCTCTGAGAAATAGGAGATGATTCGTAATAGGTTTCTTGTTCATTTCAAGTCAGTTCTCTTGATTGACAAAGGGAGGGTATTACATGTCTCTCAGATATTAATTTTTCTTTTCTCAGCAAATGATTCCAAGTTGTTCTAGCACTGGAGTCTAATAGCACATACCAAAGTTGACCAGTAGGAGCCAACAAGCAAGAAAAATGTTGATTTAACATATGTCCTCTTCCAAAACCATGTTTTCTTTAAACAATTTGCTTCCCTTGTTTATGCCATTTGGCTCAAAAGCAAAATTGGCACAATTCTGCTCATCACCACAGATTAACTTGTGATAGAGTCGTTGGAGTGTGTAGCTGAGTCAGAACCACTTGCTTGTGCTTCAGTAAATGGAGAAGTGAAGATCAAAACAGAAATAAGCACAGATCTTCCAAATACTTAGAGTAAGGCTGAAAATTACATTTGGGAAAGTTTTTTCCCATTTAAGTAAAAATAATAAAACAGGCATTTAGAAAAAAAAATAGCACAAAGAACTGTTGGCAAAAGCAGCAAGCACTTTCAGGGAATAAATCAGACCAAGCTGATAGCTTTTCAGGAAAGTTCTAACACAGATGTGAAGGAAGAACAAAGAAGACATCTTTTATGTTTTGAATATACATAAGAAGATGATGATGATCCTGTATGGTTCTGGTGTTCTAACTACACAAACATTGGAATAATAATGATGTAGTTATGAGGGCTTATCTCCCCAAATAATAGATTCTACCAGTGTCATTTTTCACATTCCCAGATCAAAGGAGAAAAACTATATGGTGATAGCATTATATTTCGGAAAGGGGTGTTAGCTCTAGAGTCTGGGGAAACGGTCATCAAGAGCTTGGGCACAGCAAATAAAATTGCTGAAAAGAAGTCACTTCTAAAAAATTACTGGTGACACATTTTTTGCTTGATGTAAACTCTCCTCTGTGATAAATGACTAGACAGCCACCCTGTAATCAGTCACCATTAATCTCTGTGTCCCTCTGCTGCTGTGGAACTAGCCCAACAGTTCCCGTGTTTTCTGGCTTTCTCTTCTTTCTCAGCCTTGTCTTATACTCTCCTCCCACAACACAGTCACATGCCAGGTCTCCTGAGATAGCCCAGTGTTGAGGTGCTCGAGCCCCCCACATTTAACCTATTGCCCACGCAGTTTAACTTTGCATATAAAGGCTGATATTCTTTTCTGGTCTCTGATATTATCAGTTCAGGAGAATTCTGCTAATGTGACATCAAAATTTAGTGAGTAAACTACCCCACTAACATGCTTTCCCAGATGCTTATTTACAAAGTAACGATAGTATTTACCACATGTATATAGTGTATCATGATATGTAAATCAGTCCATATTATCTCAATTGGTCTTTTTCAGAAACCTCTACAGTAGGTTCTGAACTCCTGCTCTGGGCTACAACAGAAGGCTGAGAAAAAACCCCAAAAGACAGAGAAGCCAGGGAACCAGAATGACTGGTGCTGCTCATTCAGCAAAGCTGCTGCTCAGTCCAGGTCACTGATTTTATCTTATAAATATAATAATTTTGTCTTCTAGATAGAATAATTAAAGAACAAAAAATGACAGCCAAGTGAATGGAGAATAGTGTGAGTTATTAACTAGAAAGACTATAGCACTCATGCCGATTCTGTCCTCCTCAGCAGCTGCACCACTGGGCCATCCCATCAGATGTGTAATAGTTCCCACTCTCTACCTCTTAACTAGCATTTCCTGATAAGTCTTTTTAGCTGGAGTGATATGATATCTTATAGTGGATTTGATTGACATCTTTCTTGTGCGTAGTGATATAAAGCACTTGTTGGCCTTTTGTATGTCTTCTGAAAAAATTAAAAAGAGAACTACTAATAATCTCACTACCAAATGCACATCTTTCTCTTCTACTCTTCCTCCCATCTCCAAAAAGCTCATGTCTCTAGTTTGTATCATCTATCTTTTTACTTTGCTCTCTTAATTATTTATATTTTAATTTTCTCAAATAAGATAACTATGTGGTGTTTAAACTTTTGTGTCTAACTTATTTCACTTAATATCAAGGTGGATCCATTTTCCTACAAATAACTTGAGTTTATTCTGCTTTGTGACTAAGTAAATACCTATCATATTTTCTTTATTCGCTCATATGTGGATGGGCATATAGACCACTTCTAAGATTTAGTTATTATAAGTTGTGTTGCTATAAATATGGTTATACATGAATCACTACAGAATGGTGTCTCTATTGTTGGTAGAACTAGAAACTAGTACAACCACTGTAGATGTCAGTATAGAGATTCCTCAGTAAACGAGAGTAAAATGGAGATCCCATTTGACCCAGCCGTACCTCTTCTGAATATCTTATTATTCCACACTTTTACTTTACAGAAAGTATCATAAATCTTTGATCAAGACCCTGTGATTAAATAACAGCGAATGTTTGAATAAATATTTATTTATTATTTAATATTAATTATAGCAAAAGACAGGTTGACATGAATTTCTTCAAAAAAATAGTCAAAATGCTCTCCCTTGCTGAGAGCATATTTGTCCTATGATTCTTGATGATGTATCTTTTGCTATAATAAATTTTTAATCAAAAATTTCCCCATATATTTCTATCATCCTTTGCATGAAGAATGGGAAACCACTTAATACTCATTCAAATCAATATTTTTTCATTACCAAAATAAATAGAGTGAAAAGAGATTTTGAAAGAAATAATCAATGAGGTACTATTCTGATATTGCATCGAATCCTCAAGATTAATTTTCTCCCACAAGCCTGAGCTGCACAAGATGCTCCTGGGTGACTGACAGGTGGCTCCCCATCAGCAGTCCACCTATAAGTGAGTCACAAAGAAGTCACATGACCAAACCCATGCAGTGGCTTTCAGAGTTATATCTCAATGATTAGAATAAGAAATTTTCTCTCTGTGTTTTTCAATGGCGTTTTATGAAAACCAACACCACTTTTTCTCTCTGGTCTGATGAAGAAATTTGTCACAATAAGTTGCAATAAACCAGGGTAGATTTATTACCCTGGTTTTACCCTCCATAAAAGGGTAAGAAACAAACGAGTGTCATCAAAACCAGCAGTACACTGTTAATCTTTTTAAAGTTAAAAATGAAGGTTTTTGAAAGAAGATATAAAATCTTCTACTAGATATTTCTACTACATTCAGGTGTACACAAAAGATTCAGGTGGGAACATCCTATGTAACTAGACTGAGATTGCCTGTAACAATCCCAGGGAATGGGAATTTCCAGCTTAACGATGCTGTTTTGATTTGGGCCTCACCAAAAGCCAACTCTGAGCCCATGCAAGTTCTTTCGGCACAGATAAAGTGAGAGAAATGCATCCAAATCACCTGGAAATCTTGTTAAAATATAGATTATTATTGTGTCAGATCCCATTTCCCTATCAACCCCGAGAATTTGCATTTCCAAGATGTCTTCAGGAGGACGGGGGACACTGATGGTGAAGGGGCCAGCTGGAGAGTGAGTACTTTAAAACAGCCACAGGAGGGCCAACAGTAAGCCTGTTTCTGGTTATTGTGTATTTTATTCTGGTGGCACCTTGTATTTCTATCTTAGCACATTTATTTCTTGGATTTAGCTATTTTTTGTCAACCAAAGAACTGATCCCAGTACTTGATAAGTAAAAGAGGTATACTTAGCTCACAGTTTCAAAAGCTGAAAGTCCAACCTCAGGCAGATGATGTGTTTGGCCTCTGATAAGGGACTTGTGGTAGATACAATCATGAATGTAGCAGCCCATGTGAAATAGTTCATTTAGAAAGACAGAAAGCCAGTAAGCTTCAGGTCCTGAACTGCTCTTTTTATAACTACTTGCTTGCACTTGTTTAATCAAGGTCACATAAAAACTATGGTAATCTTTGATGAGGGCAGCACCCCCAAAGACCCATCTTCCCACTAATGCCAACCACTTCCAGGATTTATGCCTCTCACTATCACACTGGGTATCAAGGTGCCAAGACATGACCATTGAGGGACGACTCCTTCCATCCCCAAAGTGTAGCTTTGTAGTTTAGTGTTCTGTACTGCCCCTTCTCTCTGGTTAGGTTGAGAAGGCTTTGGGGGGTGCAAAAACTGTCTTCCATCCCTAATATTCAGCAGTTTGTGTAAAATAAGCACTCTACAATAATGCTGTAAGGAAAAGGGGGAAAGAAGGCCTTGGGCAAGAGAGAGGAAGTATGTAAGTGTGGGGGCAGGGGAAGAGAGGTACAGAGAGTGGAAACTACAAAATGTTAACCTCTGATTAGCGCATGTCTAGGTTGGGTTCTCCAGGAGGCCAGTTCTGAGTTAAGGGTTAAAGGTGTGGATTCGTGAAGAGCAGTAATAGTTACACTGAACAGGAAAGACGGTCATAAAGGGTATGTTATTAAGGAAGCAAGCACAACAGACCATTGAATGGGTGTCTGGGAAGCTTCAGAAACAGTTTTAAATGCACATCTCTTAGGAGACCACTGACGGACCCACAGCACAGTTGGCTCCACACCATTCTGTCATGGGTTAGGGGCTGCCCCAGGAGGGTTTGCTTTCAGCCTGCTGTGTAAAGGTCCTGGATATTGGTCGTCAGGCTGGTACAAGTGAAATGGCATGGAGACCCCAGTGGATACAGACAGAGCACTGACAGCATCTGCTACACTCCGCTGATCAAAGAAAAATTTCTATTAAATTATGTTGAAGAAAAAAAGAAGCTGAGTTGGAAATAAGTATGAATATGTCATCTTCCCAGGGAGCCAGTCAACATATTTTAATGTTTCATATTAGTAGAATCTATCTTATAATGTTAGGTAGAGATTGGCCCAAGGCAAATTTAAGAAGAGGTATGTATCATCATGAAAACATTATATTTGAGCCTCACCCATACTAAGCTTCCTAGAAGACAGTCGATTGTTTGGTGCAGTCATCTTGAAAGAAACGAGCACATAAAAAAGCCTGATCTTATATCCCAGAAAAGGTCAAGAAAAGAAACTTCCTGGTTTCCTGTGGTCCTTAGCAGGTACTTATAATTAAAATAAATGTAACTGCCTGCGACGCTCACCTTCAAGGAATGGCTGATCAATTTTGTGACTCTTGGGCCTTAAGTAAATGTTCTGTCTAGTGAGGCACAGCTCTAACCATCACGCATGACATAGCAAAGACAATACAGGCCCTACTCTGAGGAAATGTATGACCCAGTGAACGAGATGTCATGGGCACACAGACAGCTGGACAGCTTAGTGTCAATGCAGAAAACAGACTTCAGAAGTGAGAGAGGGGAACATTTATTTTGTGTTAAGGAGATGACAGGGCCAGGTGACATTTGAAACAACACGTTATTTGCAGGGTTCGGAGAGGAAGAAAGGAAGAGTGTGCTCCATGAACACAAACAGGACAAGGACATGGTGGGCAATGAGTGGGACACACTGCAGACTTGGATGGTGCACGGGATAAGTAGACAAGGAAGGAAAAAAGAGTTGGAACCGGGTGTGTAAAAGGCCGTGCGTGTTGTACCACCCACTGCTGACTGAAATGTAGCTCAAGACACTGAGGAATATACAGAAAAGCAAAGAATCTCTACTACTTTTAAACTGACGACACGCTGAAACAGTATTATGAACCATACCGACTTGAATAAAATGTTACTTCCTTTTACTCTTTAAAAATGTTCATGATTGGACAGGGGAGTTAGCTCAGTGGTTCTGGTGCCTGTCTTGCAAGCGCCAGGACCCGGGTTCGATCCCCGGTAACCACATTCCATACTGGGCGTGGAGTCTCATGCCCAGCAGCAACCAGTACCACATACCACAGTGCCGGGCATGGGGTGGCTCACGCCTGTAATCCCAGCACTCTGGAGGCAGAGGGAGGAGGATTGCTGTGATGATGTGAATTGGAGGCTGAGCTCAGGGCCAGCTTGAACCACAAAGCGAGACCCTGTCTCAAGAAACCTAAAAAAAGAAAAGTTCATGATTGTTATTCAAATTTCTTATTTACTTACCATTTTCTTCTTTACTAGTGGTTGTTGGCAATACAGAATATTATTTTTGTTTTTAGGGAGTTGGTACAGGCATGTAACATAGCTTGGTTATATTCAGTACCTTGTCCATCTTGTCCTTCGTCTCCAGCTTCCTGAACTCTCTCCTCTCTCCAAGGGGATACTTTCTACTTTCCTGTTACCTCTTTCCTTTATTCACTTATGTATGTTTTATATTTATAATGTATGAGATTATGATATTTAATTTTACAAATCTGGCTTATTTTTCTTAGCCTGATGCTCTTGAACTCCTTCCATACCTTTACCTGCAAATGAAATGATTTCTTTCCACTTTATGGCTGAATAATACTCCACAGTGTATACATATACTACATTTACTTTAATCATTCACCCATTGAGGTGCACCCGGGCTATCTCCAGAGCATTGTGAATTGCACATGTGGGTATGCACGTGTCCCTGTAATATGATGTCTTTAATTCCTTCTGGAACATACCTAGGAGAAACACAAAGGAGGCAAATGGCATTTCTATTTTTAGTTCTTTGAATAAACTTCATACTGATTTTCACAGTAGTTGTACTAATTTACATTCCCATAACAGTGCAGGAGGATTGCTTTTCCCCCACATCCCTCTCCAGCATTGTCTTCTGTGTTCTTGATGATAGCCTGATGAGATGGAACTTCAGTGCAGCTTTAATTTGCAATTACCTAAAGGCCAAAGATATTGGACATTTTTTTCCATATACCTATTGGCACTGAGCATCTCTTCTTTTTTTAAAAAAAATTGATTTCATTTGCCCACTTTTTGATTGGGTATTTGTTTTGAGAGGGGTTAAATTTTTTTAGTTCTTCATATATTCTGTAGAATAGTCCTCTTTCAGATTACATAGTAAAAACTATATCGTATTCTGTAAGTCATCTCTTTGCACTATTGATTGTTTTTTTGTTGTTGTGCAGAAATTTTTAATTAAATATAATTTTGTTTGATTGATTGTTGATTCTTGATATTATTTCTGTTCTATTGGAGTTCTACTCAGGATGTCTTTGCCTGTAGCTATGGCTTCACATCTTTTCTATGATACCTCCCAGCAGTTTCAATGTTTCTGTTTTAATATCTAGGTCTTCAAACCACTTTGATTTGATTTTAGGACAAGGTAAAAGTAGAAATCTAGTTTTAATTTTCTGCAACTGAATACCCAGTTTTCCCTATATCATTTGTTAAAGAAGCTACATTTCTCCAAAAGATGGTTCTGCTTCCTTCCACACAGAATGAGACAGCTGTAGGTATGTGGAGCTGTTCCTCTGTCCTGTTCTATTCCAGTGGTCTGCACTGTCTGTTTTTGTACTAGTGCCACTGCTGCTGTAACTTCATGACTAAGCTTGAAATACAGTATGTCTCCAGCACCTACTTACTTATTTACTTTATTTATTTATTTTGCTCAAGATTACTTTCTATTCTTAGTATTTTTTATTCCATATGAATTTTAGAATTTTTTTGTATTCTACAAAGAATTTTATTGTTGTATTAATAAAGACTATGTTAAACCTATAGATTGATTTTGGTAATGTTACTGTTTCCATGATATTCTTCTGATCCAAGAACAAGGAATATCTTTCCATTTTCTAATGTATTCTTCAATTTCTTTCTTCAGTCTTCTGTAACTTTCCTTCTAGAAGTCTTTCCCCTCTTTTGTAAGGTTGATTTCTGGGTATATAATTTTTTTTGGTTATTATGAATGAAATTATTTTTTCTGATTTCTTTCTCACTGAATTCATTATTTGAATACAGGAACACTACTGATTTTTGTGTGTTGATTCTGTATTCACCTACTTTGCTGAATTTGTTTATCAGATCTAAAATTTTTCTGTAACATTTTTGGGTCTTCTAAAAAAGAACATTATATTATCTGTACATAAAGATAGTTTGACTTTTTCCTATTTATTTATAGTTGACAAAAATAGATGTTTTTAGTTGACAAAAATAGATAAGGGTTCTAAAGTGATATTTTGATAGATGTATTTATTATAGAATTATTCAATAATGCTAATTAACACATGAGAACATTTAATATCCACTCTTTTAACAGTTTTCAAATATATATTGTGATGATATATAGTCACTATACTGTACAACAGTCACGGAATATATTCTTCCTGTCTGTTGGAAGCTCTGTACCCTTTCCCTATACCTTTCCATTCCATCACCCACCCTAGTTCCTGATTACTCTCCAGTGTTTTATTCACTTCTATGCATTTGACTTCGTTGAATTGCACATATAAATGAGGTTGGTCAGGTAGCCTTACTTATGTCCCTGAGCATAATATTCTTGTGTGTGGTTTACACTTGTTGTTTCTGGGCAAAGCTGTTTTGGAACCTGTAGCTACAGAGTTCATTCTGAGGCAGGCTAGAAGAAATAAAATAGAGAGGTAGGTGGAAAGGAGACAATGAAATCTTAACAACCATGTACTTTTTTTTCTTTTTTCTTTTTTCTTTCTTTTTTTTTTTTTTTTTTTTTGAGATAAGGTCACATTTGTAGTTTAGGCTGGCCCTGAGCTCACTATGTAGCCCAGGTGAGCTTGGAACTCACAGCAATCCTCCTACCTCTGCCTCCTGAGTGCTGGGATTACAGACATGAGTCGCCATGCCCGGCACTGTGGTGTATGACACTAATTGCTGGTGCGTGTGAGTTTCCACACCCAGTATTGCTGTATATGGTTACCCAGGATAAAACCTGGGCCCTTGCACTTGCAAGACAGGTGCCAGAACCACTGAGCTAAAACCCCGGCCAATACCATGTACTTTTAATAGGGCTACAAATTCTGGGCCTCAGCTAGAGTTACTCAAGTCTATCTACCTCGGCGTTTCCTAAAAGTGAGGCTCCTTTCCTGCGAGGCCCATCACAACCAGCAATCCTCCTGAACACTGAATGTGAATAAACTGGCTGACTTGAGCAGGAAAAAGCTGAGAGAATTCAAGAATGCTTCAGTTACTTATTTAAAAAACAAACCTGAGTTCACACCATAATAGAGGCCACCACCCTTCTGGGGAGCAGCCCACCATTTCCTGGGGCACACACCCCCTCAAAGCAACATAAGTGTTCCCTGTTCCAGGAAATAATGTGCCTGGGTCTGTCCACTTTAGAGTGAAGACTAAAATATCTGCCTCAGCAATCCATCCCATGCTTCTTACTGACATGTCCTAGAAATTCCTTTCTCACAACAGAAGTCAGTGAAACTCCAAGCATCCTATGTTTTGTGGATTACATTCCTCATCATCCCAGCTGTGGGAACCTCTTCAGACCCATTCTGGTGACAGTACTCTGGAAAGAGTTCAGGACTTTACAACAAAAAGTGAATGACTGGATGGTATAATTTTAAATCTGACTCAAGATGATTAATCAGAAAGAAAACAAGATCCTAGGGGACGTGAAGAAGCAAGCAGCAGCTGCATGTACCAAGGAAACTGATGTCACGGATGCTAGGAAGGCAGGACTGGCAGAACTTGACAGCACAGTTATGTGCAGTAGGTGCAGACAAAGACAATATTCCAACCCAGTCCTAAGTGAAAAAGCCATTGGAGTAAGTATGATGCTATCAATAGACAAAGCAAGATGGAATAGATTAAAGAAGAAAGAGTGAGCTCAGCTTGGGCCACAGGAGTTTTAGATACCACAGAAATACAGATGGGCAGCAAGTGGCGGAGACACCTGAGGACAGAGCCTCCAATAACTTGAGAAATTTTGAAGACCACAAAGAAGACAAAATCACAAGCAAATGTTTTTAAACAGTGATTTTTACCCAATGTATAGAGCCTTGTTTTTCTTCTTAAACCAAGCATGAAGGCCACAGCTCCACATTCTATCAAAAAATCCTATAAGAAATTGGGCCAAGGATTTAGGTCAGTGGTTTCTACACCTGCCTTGCAAGAGCAAGGGCCTGGGTTTGATCCCAGGTAACTACATATAACTATGCCGGATGTGGAGACTCACACCCACCAGCAATCAGAACCACATACCACAGTGCTAGGCATGGTGGCTCACGCCTATAATCCCAGCACTTGGCAGGCAGAGGCAGGAGGATTGCTGTGAGTTCAAGGCTGAGCTCAGGGCCAGCTTGAACTACAAAAGTCAGATCTTGTCTCAAAAAAAGAAAAACAAAAAAATCCTATAAGAAATTATTAGGCAGTGGTGTCTGCGAAAGAAAAAATAGCATAGGACTCCTCCTCCGTTTAGCAGCCATGGACGATGGGCCTTATGGGTCAGCCACTGGCAGCAAGCTGGAGAAATGCAGACAAACAAAGCATTACTCTGAACGAGGATCTGTCCCAGCCACTCTCTTTTCTCTGGTTAAAGAAAAGTGGTGGGATGAAGTGATGTAGTTGGCAGAAAGATTGTCAACCCTTCAAATTGTAAAGACTACAGCTCTAGTGCAAATGAGTTTGAGGCAGAATGGGGTAGTGATTGCCTGATTGTCAAAAACAGCAGACTCATTTTGTGCCTGTCTTAGTGTGGCATGTTACTAACCCTTACTCTTCAATACTCTATCTCAATTGTTTCAATTCTTTTTAATACTTATATCCAGGATTCATTTCTTTCCAGTACCTACAGTCTTCTCTGTATACCCTGTGACTTCATGTATCTCATTTAAAAATATTACTTCCATAGTCACAGATAACTGTCAAAGCCTATTGACATCAAGGAGGCTACAGAGTTGCACATTAGAAAATTTAATTTGCTGACCAATGAGTTGAGTGAAAACACCAAGTCAACTTCCAAAAGCATTTTCTAAGATCATACTGTTTCATGTCCAGTTGCTTAAAGGTTGTCTGAAGGACATTAACAACTGTAAACACAGCACTCTGATATGTTTTCAGCCAGGAGAAACAAGGATGTCAAAGCCTGGAAGAATCACTGAATTCCATAAAGACCACCATGCTAAAAGAATGAAGGTCACTAATATTCTTCAGATAGCTAGCTAGAATGGTCACAGTCCAGGACCGAATGGTTATGAACAGAAACCATAATCAGGTCCAACAAATCTCAAAGGACTTTTTGCTGCAGTTTTAGGCCTGAGCTCAGTCATTTCTACTTCTTGAAGGCAAACCCAGTCTTTCCAGGTCTGTACTAGTAATTCCAACAACAAGAAAGTTGTTAAATTTCTTATAACACAAGAGTCAAAAAAGGTCTGCTGTTGGTGATTTCTTATTCCCGATAAAGTACGCAATCACTTTAACTCACCTCTCTTCCAAAATCAGGATAGAAAAATAGAAATGCATCCAAGAAGCTATTTTCCAGCATCCTGGTAATGTGTCTGAGGGTGCAGGATTGAGTATAGTCAATGGCAAGTGTCTAAGGTTGTGATTAATCCTAAAAGCAGAAAATATGACTGGATGATCATTCTAATAACAGTAGAAAAAATGAGGATACAGTGACACATCAGACAAAGGAGTTGTCTCTCAAAGGAAAAATATTACTGCAATTTCCATTTTAATTTGAGCTGAACTATTATTTAGTAAAATTCTAGACTTCCTTAAAGAATATTAATTCAGATAATGTAAGCTTTCAGAGCAGCACACTATAACTTTATTCTTTTTCTTCTTCACTGCTTCAGAAGTCCTGTCTATGTAAGAAATGTAGAAAATGGCATTTTATATGACTGCAGTAATAATTGTAGGAAGTCAAGGCTTTGATCTTATCCTCTTTTCACATTTAAATAATGGCATGGCCAGTGCCCTTTTCAAGTTGTGGCATTTGTTTAAGTTTAACTACTTCAAAATTAGAAAGCCATCTTGTTACATTAAATGTAGATATTAATTTTAAAATAAATGGAATATCTATATCTCATGCTCCCTTCATAGCTAAGGGAAATTTACATCACAAATAAAATAAATTTAAATTTTATGATATAAATTATCTTTGGGGGATGAAAAAGACAGTTAACCTTTACGTTTTTCCTAAATATGTTAGGCAAAGAGCAACTTACAGATTATATCACTTAATTTTCACTCAGTCTTATGAAATCTTAAAACAAGAAAAGCAGAGTGTCAGCATTAAGCACAGAGTTGGTTCCCAGCAAACTCTACTCACACCCCATTTTCCACCTTCATACCCTACAATTCCACCCTCTGCATCAACTACTAGGACCCTTCCATTCTGGCATATGAGAGAGTACAAGCACTAGTGGCATTGGTCCACGTGCATCTCTAAGACACAATACAGAAAGCACACTGATAGTGTGTCTCCTGTAGTCATAACACTAAACTAGTAAGGAACATTTTGAAGACTTTTTTTTCTTTGCCATAGGCAATCATTTTCCCTACTTAAAGGTGAACAGGGAATAGTAGGAATATAGCTAAAATATTTGCAAAGAAAACAAGGTAGCTGAAATGCTGCCATTAATGACACAGTGGGAGGAAGAAGGAATATGGAGTTCCCCAGTGAAAACAAAATTCTAAGTACTGATGACAAGAACCAAAAATCAATCTGAGTGAATTTAAGCAAAAAGGGAAAGAGAATATACTAAAGAGTCTCAGGAAATGCAAAAAGCAGTTGAACAGGGTGAACTTGGAAAGGTCAGATCTAGAAAACCTCTGATTGCTAGCACTTCTTTTAAACATATCTGCTAGTAATGCCTCCTAAGTACAGAAAAAGATCCTCTGAATCATAACCACTGGGAAATGCAAATCAAAACCACAAGGAAGTATTACTTCACCCAATAGGATAGTTGTTACAAAAAAAGCAAGAAAGAAATAACAAATGTGGGTGGAAAAATGGGAATTCCTCATCTGTTAATTAGGCTTCTTCCACCCTCTGCAAAGTAGCAATATGAGTGGACAACACATCTCCAGTTCACACACATGTAGAGGGCTTGCATTCTGACATAACTCGCCACAGGGGTAACCTGACAGACTGCAGCAATGCATAACTGGAATCACCTGTCTTGACTATTCGTCCAAGACCCCGTGAATATACACAGCTCCCCTCCTGAGGCACCTCATTTCTGTGGATGTTTACCCTTCCCCTTTGAGTACTTCACTCTTGAGTGCACCCTAAAATCTCTGCCTAATATATCCCTCTCCAGCCACTTGTTCTGAAAATCCTTTTTGTTATGACAGAAGTCAGTGAACCAACAAACTCATTCTCCAGATGTGTGGGATGGGTTCTTTATTTCAGCCTTGGCACCCCTTCGCTCTTATATCTGGGAAGAATGAGGCAAACCAAGCAGAAAGCCAAATGGAAATTCCTCAGCAAGTCAAACAGGAAATTCACTTTATTATCAGCAAATCCATCTCTTGTATCGACCAAAGAATGTAGAGGAGAAAGTTGAACAAGTACTTGTATGCTAATGTTTATAACAACATTACAGTAGCTAGAGTATGAAAACAACCAAGATGTCCATCTATAGATGAGTCAATCACAAAATGTAACATATACCTGGATCTCTATATGATACACGGAATGGGAGAATATTGTCCATTGTTTTAAAGTAACAAAGCTCAGACACACAGACCATAACACTGATGTTCCCTGAAGACCTTATGCTAATTGAGATAAGCCTCAGAAGGACAAATCTTGTTGACTCCACTGGTGTGTGATATCAAAAGCAGTTAAATTCAGAAATAGAAAGGAGGGTAGTGGTTGCCAGAAGCACGAGGAGGGAGGAGGGGAATGTACTAAGAATAGAAATTCAGTCTGGGAAGATGTAAAAGTTCTGAAGGTATGTAGTGACCACTTCACAACAGTCTAAATGTTCTCAGTACTGCTGAGAACTAAACATGATTAAAATAATCAGTGTTATGTTACTGCCACACTAACAACAGCAAAAAGCATGAGAATAGGGGAAGGACTATTGGGTCTGATCATTAAATGTCATCAGTTGCTGGAAAAACCAAGTCAGCAGAGGTGAAAGCCGAGTGTGGGAGGCTCTGGGAGCCCAGCATGGCAGGGAGAGACAGGGTGTATGCAAGGCTGATGATAAGGGACAGGGACCTTGCCACACCGCATCCATAGTAAAGAATATTGCACTCTGAATCCATCACTTTTTTCAAGCTCCAGTGCCACTTTTGGGGTATAGCTTTACAGACACATGAAAAGATAATTTTTGAAATATTAGAAAGCTCATTGACTGACCTAGAAGAACAGAGTAGACTCCTTATTTAATCAAACTTTTCAGGTTCAATTCATTTATCTGCAAAATTAAGAAAACAAAACTTGTTTTGTTCTCAGCAAAAATGCAAAGATTAAATAAAAGTTCATGTATGAATCTGGCTTTTGACTAGAAAGTGTTATAAAATATAATCATCTTAATTTCAAAGATAAATACAAATTAAAAATAAGATATTTAACTTTCTCCATTAAAAATATGGGTAGAGACTTTGTTCCTCTCTTACCTTAAAGGATTTACCTTGGAAAACATCTTTGTAAGTACTCTATCCTCTCTTTGAAATATACTTAAAGCTTTAAAAGGCAGGCTATATTGGCATTTTGTCAGTTTTCTGACCACGTCGGGTCTTTCTAAAAATCAGAGAATCATCTGCATGAACTTCATACATGAAGAAAGACAGCTCCCTCCTTAGGTTTCTGTGAGAGTGTAGAAGTGTATACTTCCAAGGGTCCCTTGCCATGAGTTACAAAACTACCTCTTGTCATAAAGATATGAGAAGGTTATGTGTAACGAATGATGCTCTCAAGTAAGTTCTCTTTCTCCCATGAAGACGAGCTACTATTTATCTTGAGAACATGTATAGAAAAGGCCTAGCCACATCGTCATATGTAGGTGAAAGGTCTTCTTTCTTTTCGATACTGATCGATTGCCTTTACTTTCTGGCTTAAAAAATACAACTGTTCTCTCTTTTATAGTTAAGGGTTGGGTCTAAGTGTCCCCCAAAACTCATGTGGTCATAGGTGGCTTTTTCAGAGGTGGCTGAATCTAGAGTGTGTGACTCTGTGATGAAGGGCCTGTGATTACTAAATCAGTTCACTGATTTCTCTGGGATCACCCTAATCTCGAGAGTCTGGACAAGATAAAAGAAGCAAAAGGACTCTGTAAAGTTTCTCCTATTGCTTTTGCTACCATGCTAGTGCCACAAACTATTTCTCTTCTGTGACACCTCTCTGCCCTGTGCCACCCTGCCTCGGAGCCAGCCTGTTAGGACTGAAACATCTACAACTGTGAACTCAATTAACTCTTTTCCCTTTAACTTGGGTGTTGGCTATTTTGTCTTCAGGAATGACAGAAAAGCAACTAACACATTTAATTTTGTAGAAAATACTTTTGGTTGCTGTGACTAGTTCATCCTTAATTAGAGTTCACTAACATTATTAACAGAACAAATAACAACCCAGCATTCAGCTTCAGGTTTAGTCTTTCACATAGGAATTTCCCTGGAGGAGTCTGAACTTTCCCAGATGGAATCAGCTATTGGCACCGTATTTGTTCCAATCTAGGCAGATGAGGCAGGGAGGGATATAAAGCCAAGAAATATAAATATGGTGTAGGTACGAAGCAAAGAAAGACATTAATGGAAGCTGCTGCTCAGGGCTCTCCTCCAAAGTGTCTGCTACCAAAGTCACGTCAGCACCAGGCAGATTCCTGATGATTTTCACAGTTCTTTATGGTTCCTCTTCATTTTGATGACATCAAGTATTTACTCCTCCATTTACATTTCAGTGGCCATGAATTGCTGAAATTACTTCATAGATTACTCCATGAATCCCTCATGTCCCTGGATATTTGGGGTGATGCCTTGAAGAAAAATTATTTTGTCAGCCTCATAAATGTGGATGTCTAATTAATAGAAAAGATTTTGAAATTGTAAACACTAGAGATTTTTCTTACCTCTTCATTTTCACTTCTCAAGAACATTATACCAGAGGGATCTACTGCCTCAGTATTTTAGTTAATCTGTAAAACAAAAGATTCCTTAAAGATGGAGGTATAGATTTCTCTTTGCTTCTCCCTGCCAACTATTTAGTACACAGCCATTGGACAGGGGAGATGTGAATATAAACTTAGAGATATAAAGGAACAGAAGTAAAGAAATTAATGAAAACAATAGAGATCTCCTTTTTGACTAAGAAAAGGGGTTCCCAGTTGACAGTTTTGTGTTTGGAAAAACACAAATGTCCCAGTTAAGAACAGCTCCTCTATATAGATTTTATTCCAGGGCATTTGACATTGAGCTAAGTGGCTCAGAAAGAAAACACCCTTTCTGGTGTGAGGCAAATCCTGGAGGTCATTTAGCCATAACTTTGTGACAGTCTCAGAGGTGGAGGACCCTGGAGATAACTGCTATTTTGGCTATGTGTAAGCAGAACCAGAAAGGGGAAAAGGATACGTAAAACATCCTCTGACAATGGAAAGGTAAAGTAGAGGAAGAGGAAAGGAAATCAGTACCCATCATGATTTCTATTTTAGCACTCATTATACAGGTAACAATTAATGGATGATATTTAACCTACTCTGAATTTAATAATTTTTTAAAAAGCTAATTGGAATTTTACTTGAATCACATTGTCATGAGAAAGTAAAATTAGGAAAAGTAAATTTTATTATTTTACTACTGCAAAGAAAAATTCTCTATAAAATAATGCCCTTTAAATGAAGTAAATGTTTAATCATAGTAAAAACTGAGTAATTCTCCTTCCCATACAGAAAATAAGCTAAAATTTTTAAAGCTGGTTGAAATTAAACTGAAAAAATTAAATTCCTGTGTAAAGAATGACAAACCACGTACCTTTGGCAGCACTGATATGCAGGCCATGGTGCAGTTTCCCAATGAAGATGGTGCCAGGTACTTACTCCTTAGTGGACTCCAAACTACGGAAGGGTAGATGGGTCTTGGTGGGGTACTACAGGAATTTACCCCACAAAGCCCCATCTACACTTCCGGGATTTGAAGTCCACTCTGGACATAGCCATGCCACAATGTCTTCGTTTGGACAGTAGAGATGATAGTGGTGGTGGGGATAATGATGACAACAGTGGCGATGCTGGTGGTCATGACTCTAGCAAACACTCTGTGAATATTAAGCAAATTAAAACATATAAAGTGTTTATAAGAATTTCTGACAAAAAGGGATATTTTCCTGTTTTCCAGTCCCCTCAAACAACTAGGGGAACCAACAGGTAGGGAGCAGACACTAATCCTTCCTGCTGATCCCACCGTGGTCCGCATGCTGTGTGACACATTCATGCTCTGTCCTCTCAGAGAAAAGAATTCATCGCACAGTCCCCGCCCCTCTCTCCTGCCAGCCACTGTGTTTGGATCAGAGTATCTCTCTAGGGCTCCTGAGAGCATTCAATAGCTTTGTGACACATTGCACACTTACATAGGAATGAATATGTAAATATATTAGAATAACAAAAATATGAGATGTCAGAAACTTTGGACGACTTACTCAGATTTACAATTTAGACTTACAGATGTCTGCCCTGCCCTGTGGGATCAACTACTGGGATTATTAGGACATCTGCCTGCCCTGCAGTATTTTAAACTACAAACATTACTGCACTAGGATTATTGGCTTTAAGACTTACTAGGACTTACTGGAATTTAAAGATGCTGCCTTGCCCTATGTAATCTTCAACTACAGGAACTTTTGTGGGACTGCCCTGTTTTATGCAGAGAATTATGGGTGTGAAGGCTTGGTACCAAAAAAAGGTGCCTCAAACTCGGGTTATGGGTTCTTCTGCTGCCTTTTCTGCTGCTGTAGTATTTGGCATTTTCCTGCCACTGCTCAGAGAAGCAAGAATCTAGCCCAGGCTCAGCCTTTTTCTCAAAGGTTCTGACTTTGTTGTTTATTGGTTGTTAATCCTTTTGCTGTTGGACTCACAGGGGATTAGATTTTGCCATTAGGCTTCTGGCTGGGTCCTCTTCCCCTGACTCTGACATGAGGAAACCTAGTGAAATTTTTAAAAAATTGTGTGAAGTAAATAAGGTCATTGCTGCTAAAATGAAATACTAATGCCTCACAGAGAGAAATGAAAGCAAATCTTAAATAAATTGCAGTCCTTGCCATTAAATCCCCTTGTAAATATACAGTTGCTTTAAAATAATAATATTCTTGTATCCATTTACCAAGTAGACACTGGCCATTCAGATTTTGTGTGTTTATTTAAAATTACAACTGTTAAACTGATCAATGTTTTCATCTGTCCTCTGAGATATAACTATGTGTTCCTCGTAGCTGAGGAGAAAATAGCAAGGTTCTTATAACTTCTGAACAGGAAAAGAATAGACTATCTTGAAAACAATGCCATAATGAACTGGACGGGCGCCATCTTATTTCCTCATCAAGGAGCACACAAAGCAAGTGGGTGGTAGATAGAAGGAACCCTTGACAGCCCTCAGGAGGCTTTCACACCAGCACATTCCAGTTCCCTAAGACAGAGTCTGGGGTACAGAAGGCAGACAACAGACAATTTCAAATAAGAAAAGAATTATTTGCCCATGAACCTATTTTTTCATCTCCTTTCCCTGCCCTACTTTTCCTCCACCCATTCTCTCATCCTTCCCTCTGTTTGGTGCACATTCACAGAACACAATGTCTGCATTCCTTGGGCAAAGTTGGTACACGCACATAACTCATCCCTATCCCTCTCCCTCCTCTGTCTCCCCTCCACCTCTTGCTCCCTTCTCCTTTTAACACAGCCTATCTCCCTACTTCCTATTATCTTTTGTTTTTTCTCTAAACCTGTGAATATAAGCATAAGTTTCTGGATTTTATTAAGGGGATCAACAGTCTGCACAGTGGTTCTTGGCCATGAAAGGACCCCCCACACACACACACATAGGGAGCTGGTTGTCATGACGACTGTGGTGCTGTGAGCAGTAAGTGGGTGGAGTCTGAGACCTATCCTAGGAAAGGAGGTGATGAAGATAACTGCAGGACAGTCCAGCTCACTACAGGACTTTCCCATCCACAATGCAGGCAGCAACCCACCTACAAATACTGGAAGCAGAGCTGGGGTGTGAGTAAAGTGAAAAAAAAGATTAGCAAATCGGAGGGCGATAACAAGAAAGATAAGGGCAGGACAAGGGCACCTTACTGTTTTCCGCCGAGAGAGGGGAACAAACTGAACCATGTAGAACTCCAAGCTAACTCAGACACAGCAGCCTGATAAAACTTAAAAATGCCTGAACCAGTTCTTCTCAAGTGTTTGCGCAAGTCACAAAACTGACACTGAAAAGCTATTTTTTTACAGCAGAACAAATAATGGCATAATTGTAAAGTAGAATGTAAATTTATTTTAATTTAAGAGATTCAAAGAAATCCTATGTGTGCCAATATCTGAGACCCAGAGCCCCTGACACCCTCAATCCTTTACCTAACTTCCAAGGAAGAAGTGCCTTGGGGGAGAGTAGGGAGCAGCTAGCAGAGTACTGAGAGGAGCACTGGCAAAGGAGCCGCAGGACAGAGGACAGAAAAACCACATTTGCTTCTTGTATTAAATATTTACTGGGCACTTGTGCATCAGGTATTGGGCTGGGCCTCGGGGTCAAGATAGATGAGATATAGCCTTATCTTCAAGACATTGGAGAGTAAAGAAAAAAATACTTAAGACTCACAGGATGCCTAGAGAAGGAGGCAAGAAAATTCCCACGAGGCCCAGTAAACAAGAAAGCACAATAGTACAGGTGAGAAACGGTAGTGACCACAACACACGCTGGAACAGTGGACAAATACAAAGCCTCAGGAATGGATAGTGGGTGACAGGGAGAGAGAGGAAGAAAGGAGCACCAAGGGCCACTCAGGATGGAGCCTGAGGTGCCAGCTCCTCGGAGCACAGGAGGAAAAAGAGTTTCTAGGAAACGATGACTAAGGGCCTCTGGCTCATGCTTGCTCCCCTGCAGGGTCCGAGTAATCCAGCAAAGATGTGTGATCTTCAAATCTCCATCCAGGAAGTAGCTCTGGTCCTTTCTATTCCCGTCTTGCTTGTATTATTCGTGAATTCTGTAAAATTCTCACAAACTTGGAAGCTCAGTTGGCCACACCGCTTCCGGCCTTGCTCCGGCCTAGACAACACTCCCCTCCCTTGACTGGCACCAAGTGTTCACATATAGCCTTCTCCTCTTCTCTGCCTGGAGTCTCTGTGCTTCCTCCTAAGGCTTCTCCTCTCTCTTTGTTAACCTGCTGGTCTTCTGCGGGAACTTCCTAGAATCAGAGAAGAGGTCTAATTCATCTTACAGTCTGTAACTCCCGACACAAGGCCTCCACGGAAGAAATGAAGACCTATGAGATGAAATTAAGTCTACCATTCCTAATGAGATATGACTGATTATATTGTTAGGCCCCGAAAACTACCTTGTACTTCTTCAGTAATGAAAAAAAATCATTGACTGTGCTTCAACACTTTTGAAAAAACTGGATATCAAAAATAATTTCTGAAGAAAGACAAATTATTCCCCAGAATCCTATTACAAATTTAATTACAAAGGAAAAGATACCTTCTCATTATATCTGCCTTAACTGATCTGTTAATCTCAAACAAAAACAATGCACAGGCTTAGTAGGGTGTTCCAAGACATGAGAGATCAATGAGAAATCTCTTGATATTTGTACAGGACTGGAAGTCTAGTCTTTCTGAGTTCATATCTGTGATGATTAACTGTGATTTGTCATCTTGACTAGAGTAAGAAGTACTTGGGAAATTAGGAACGAGCACTCTGAGTATGTCTGTGGCCTGCCTCAGAGACTGCTGGTATGTAGAGCACACAGGGGAGGGGGCTGCTTTACCTGTGGGCGGTACCATCTCCATGGGCTTGTGGTCCAGGTGGAATTGATGGGTCACAAGAGGAAATCTGCTGCAGGTCTGAAAGCGCCATTCTGCTTCAGCAGGTACAACTGTTGTGGCCACAGCCTACATACGTCGGACCTCAGTTCCTTCAGCGTTTATTGGGACTCAACCACTTCCTCTCCAGGGTGCTTCTGGCCCATCTCAGAACTGTGCTACATCCTTGATCCCTCTGGTTCTGCACTCCCAGCCTCTGGGCCCAAGTGGCTGGGTCTTCCAGCTCCCCAACATACACATTCATCATGGACTCTCCCTCCTCTGATCCTGCAAGACCATCTGTCAGACTCCCTTGCCTAAGTTCATATAGATGCTTTTATTCTAAAGAAGTTTACTGAATACAACATCCTGGCTCCTTGATATCCTCATGTGTTCAAGCGAACAAGGAACAATTTTGTCTTCAAGCTTCACTTTGTGGCCTCAGTGCAAATACATTTCATTGACATTTAGTATAAGGTTTTAATTCCAGAGTAATAATCAGCGTTCTTGATAACTTCATTAATAGAGGGCAATGATGGTGACCCTATGGCACACATACCATAGTGGGCTCTTTGTATCAATGAAAGCACTGAAAGTTTTGCCATCATGGGGATAGGAATAAGGCTATGGAATCTACAGTCAGACCACTTGCTGTGAAAATGCAGAACCTCTTGTTCAAAGTCATTAAAATTATCAAGACAGGGACAACAGGCTACTAAGTCAAAGGCAGCCAGTTGTACAGGTAAGACATATGAAGATGGTACTGGCCTCAGTTTTCTGCCCTGGAGATAAAAATGGCATATATTTATTGAGCTGGCATGCGCTTAAGGAGGAAAGCCATGTAAACTCTTGAACAGTCCCTGGAAAATAGTAAGTCCTCTGTAAGTAGGAGCTATATTAATATATAAAGTGACATACACTCCTTGAGACTCAAGTCTTTTTGAAGTTACAGAGTCATGGCTTCCAATTCCCAACTTAATAACATAAGTAAGATGTTGGAATGTTCTCCAAAATTCATGTGTTAGAATTTAATTCCCAATATGATAAAAGATACAGTCTTTAGGAAGAGATTAAGACATAATGAAAGAGCTCTGGTGCATGGGATCCGTGGTCTTATAAACGGGCGGAAGGAAACCACCCTCAAGCCCTTCTGCTGTGTGCGGACACAGAACAGCATCTTCTCTCCCTTTGCCCTTCTGCCCTCTGCCTCCCACCATGTGAGACAACACCATGTACCTTCCTGGAGGACACAGAGATGAGGCCCACCTTGGCAGCATGGAGCAGGTCCTTCCAACACACCAGTCATGGCAGAGGCTTAAATAAGAACATCTCAACCTCCAGGATTTTAGACATTTCATTCATTCTGAAGGTTCCCAAAGAAGCTGAAATGTTGATCATACTTTTACGTCTTTCCCTTCTTTTGAGTTTTCTCAAGAAACAGTGACAGGGAAAGGGAGGGACACTTAATTTTACTTAGAAAATTTCAATGGAAGGAGCTAAAGCATGAAAAAGTGCAAAACATGAGGATTGAATTTTTGCACATTCTTTTATTATACCCTTAGTTCAATAGTACTACTGTAAGTAAATTTCTGAAGTGTGTGATGTATAAGAACAGAAACCTATAACCAAAATGATCTTCTTGGAACCTAACCTGACTCTGACCTGGTCACTTCTGTACTCAAGGCTCACCAACGGCTTCCCAACTATAGGACAAAGCTTTTGAAATGAAAAGTTACCCACTTTCAGCTACCTTTGCCCATCTCCTGACTGTCTTCCCAGCTACAATGGCCTACTCACTGTTACCCCATCACACAAAGCACTGATGCTCAAGACTGGGGTCACTGTTCTCTGCAACTTGACACAGATGTCACAGATTCCCTCAGACTCTTTTCAAATTACCACTTTACCAGAGGGACCTTCCCAGATCTTTCTACCTCAAAAAACATCTCCCCGGCACTACTTCTTTCTCGTCTCCCTTCCACCCACATACAACCTCTCACTGCTACCTGACAAATCTGTTGAGTCATTCGGTGTCTACTCCACAGCCCTCACTGAAATGTGAATTCTGTAACTTTCACTTGTTTATCTTACCCTAGTAAAGGGTCCCCTCTGCACAGCAGGTGCTTCACAGGGCTTCGACACTGACAGGCAGAGAGATGAAGAAAGTAGTTTCCTAGGCAGCTCTTGGAGTAGTGACTTGGGCAAGCAGACAGACAGTGTGATTTCAGTGAGGTCTCTGATAAGAGACTGGCTCAGGGCTTTATTAATTTTCTTTTGCTGCATTGCAAAGGTCAGTAAAAGTCCTGAAGTCAGCAAATTAACAACTAGCACTGTAATTCTCTCACAGAGTTTATGAAGGTCAGGCATACTACAGGCAGTTAGATTGGTGGCCTTGGCAAAGGGGCCTTGATGAGGCTACAGGCACAGCTTGCATCATCTCATACTTCTAACACAACTAAAGAATCTGCTTCCATGCTCTCTGCTGTGTTGTTGGTAGGTCTGGATCTTTAGTTATTGGACAGAAACTTCTGCCCCTTCCAGCACAAGCCTTCCATTCTTCTCCTTGAATCAAGTCCTCTTACTGGACTTTTCATCTTAGTTTATGTTTATACCTTTTTCTTCCTTTTCTTTCCTTTTCCCTTTCCCCCTATCTTGTCTGTTTCTTTAACCCACCAAACATCACAAACAGAATAGACTTGTAGCTTTATTTAACCATTACTTTGTTAAATCCAGTGGGTACCCTATCAAGCCTGTCCCCCCAAGGTAGTGATCTCCTAACAGCAAAACCACTCAGTGTCTTCTCTTTTTTATCTTTTCTCTGTAGCTGCCACTTGGCCAATAACCTTTTTCTACTACAGCTCTCCCCAACTTCCTGCTCACCACAGACTGCTCCGACCCTGTCTTCTCCGTCTCCCACGGCAGCCTAGATTGTCTACAGCTTTCCTCCCTTGCTGCAATGATTTTGGCTTTATCTGCCTCATTTGTCAGGCTCATGACTCATGACTTGAAATATTCCCTGGATTTTGATGATTTCTATGTATCTGTATTTACAGCTCCTGTTTACCATTCATTTTTTACTGAACTCAATATATTTCCTCCCAGAGCTCCTGGGCTGAAGACATCTTTATACACTTCGTGCTGCACTTTCCCTTGATTGCCAACAGGTAAACCATATGTCTCCCGCTTGAGAAGAGCTGTCCAAGGCATTTTTCCAAGTTCGCTCTCACTTTCGATGCTCAATTTGCGCCTTTATGACTGCTCATCCTCGTATTCCATGACCGTAAGTCTCCAAATGGTCCCTCCTTCTTACCTCCTCCCTCCACATTTTTATTCATACACAAAGCCAGAATCCTCTAAAACCTCTCTAGGAAGTTTTCATTTACTCCTCTCTGTAAACTAGATCCCAGACTCCACATTCTGCCAGTTGATTCCTTCCTCCCCCTAGCCAGTCTGTGCCTAGAGGCCACACAGTTTGCCAACCTTGAAAAGAAAAGGACCTCTTGATTCAGTTTCTGCTTTTAAGTGCATATAATGCATCAGCATACAGCACTAATAGCAATTATCTGGCCTCTGATTAATGAATAATCAAGTATTTCTTCCCCTGTGAGTTCACATAAAAGCAATTTCCCCAAATGGTCTATAAATCTTATTTCCTAAGGAGCACGAGACCACATCCAATAGAATATTTTTCATCACCACATTTAATAGTTCTTTATCTGTGAGAGGACTCACTCCTTGTCATTCAGTCAAGCACAAAGCTTTGCTTCTCTGGCTTTGTCTAGTTGGAAGGATAATAACTAATGTAGCAAGTTTAAAATGTATTCTCTTCTTAGTTTTCTAGTAAAAATAAAATTCTTATTTATTTAATTAACTAATTAAAATGTATATTTATTGACTACATCATGATATTTTGAAATACACATATTGCACAGTGGCTAGATTAAGCTAATTCTCATTGTCATTATTTATTTTATGGTGATTAAACTTAAAACTCACTTTTTTCCTTCAGTTTTTTATTAGCACATTGTGCAGTATATAATGATTAAGTTCAGCAGTGGTGCATGTACAATATATATTGATTTCTTTTCCATTCCCTTCCTCTCCCATCTCTCTACCAACTATTAAACATCTATTACTCTATTTCCTATTATCTATCATTTATTTTGCTCCTTGTTATAGTCTTGGTTTGTCATATAAGAGAAACCATGTAATATCTAGCCTTGTGTGTCTTGACTGTTTAACATTATGGTCTCAAAGTGTATCCATTTTCTCATGAATAACTCTTAACATTATGGTCTCAAAGTGCATCCATTTTCTCATGAATAACTCATTTATTCCACTCTATGTCAGAATAGTGTACTGCGTGATGTATAAATACTATAATTTCTATATCTATTCATCTGTTGATGGTCACATAGGTCATTCTCGAGATTTAGCTATGATAAGTTGTGATGCTTTGAACATGAATATGTATGTAACATTGCAATACAATGTCTTAAGCACTTTAAGGGCAATACCTAGAAGAGGAATGGTTGAATCCAATTAAATTTATAGTTTTAGTATTTTGAAGAATCTCTAAACTGATTTCCATTCTGGCTGTAGTAGTTTACATCCTCACCAACAATGTCGAATAGTTCCTTTTATCCTGTAGCCTCACCAGCCCCTATTATTGGATTTCTTGATGATGGTCACTTTTACTGGAGTAACTTGGATTCTCAATGTCAGCTTAATTTGCCTCTCTAGAATGGCCAGAGATACTAAACATTTTTTAGTGTATTTATTGTCCATTTGTGCTTCTTCTGAGAAGTATCTACTCATTTCACTTGCCCCCTTTTGGTAAGGTCTTTTATTTTAGAGGAATTAACTTTTTGGATTCTTTATAGGGTTTAGATATTAGTACTCACTCTGAGGAATAGTTGGCAATGTTTCTTTTCTCATTCTGCAAGTCATCTCGTCTTGGCAAGCTATTTCGTTTGCTGTACAGAAGGTTTTTGATTGTTGATTGTTGGTTTTATTTCTTGTGTAATTGTAATTGTCTTCATAAAGTCCTTGCTCATGCCTGTCTACAAGAGTATCTCACTTTTAAAATTTACATTGATTAATTTTGATTTCAGTTCAGTATATAGCAAGAGATATAGATCTAGATTCAATCTTCTAAATATGGATAGCTTGTTTTCCCAACACCACTTATTAACATGGTTAAATTTCCTGGGGTCTCTATTTTTTGCCTCCTTTGTCAAAAATAAAATAATTGAAGTAGGTTCTGCATCAGCTATTCTACTCTATTGATCCACACACTTGTTTTTGTGTCAATACCACGTGGTTTTTATCATTGTAGCTTCATAGTATAACTTAAAGTCTGGGACTGTGATTCCTGCTTTGCTCTTGTTGCCAAGGACTGCTGTTGCAATCCTGGGTCTGTTCTTGTTCTGTATGCATTGTAGGATTTATTTTATCAGTTTTGTGAAGAATAACAGTATTTTTCTTGCAGTTGTATTAAATCTGTATATCATTTTTAGAAGTATGGACATTTGACAATACTGGTTCTGACAAAGCAGGACCAGGGGGTATCTTTCTATTTTCTGATGTCTTCTTCACTCTCCTTTTCAAAGTACTGTGATTTTCATTGTAGATATTTTCCACTTTCTTAGTTAGTTCCTAAGTATTTAAATTTTCTTGATGGTATTTTGAGAGATATTATTTGCTTAATTTCTCATTGAGTTCATTATTGTTGTAGAGGAACAATTACTAATTTTTGTGTGTTGATTTTATAGCCTGCCATATTAATAATTTAATTATTTATTCTGAGAATCTTTAAATGGCACTTTTTGGGTCTTCTGCATTGAAGATCATGTTATCTGCAAATAAAGATAATTTGACTTTTTCCTTTCTTGTGCATTATCTTCTTATTTCTTTCTCTTGCTTTATTTCTTTGGCTGAGATTTCAAGTATTATACTGAACTAGAGAGCTAATAGTGGACAGCCTACTCTTCTTCCTGACATAAGAGAGAAAGCTTACAGATTTTCCCCATTTAATATGATTTTGGCAACAAGTTTGTCCTAAGTGGCTTTTCTTAGATTGACATAAGATCTTTCTGTACATTCTATTAGGACTTTTATTGTGCATGGATGTTGAATTTTTGCAAAGGCTTTGTCTGCATCTATTGAGATGACTGTGTAATACCGACCCTTGCTTCCATCTGATGATGCATTATGTTTATTGATTTGTGTATGCTGATCTATCTTTGCTCCCTAAGATGAAGCCTATTGAATTATGACATGTGATCTTTTTTATGAATTAGTGCATTATGTTTTTCCATTGTGAGTTCATCTATTTTATTTTAAAATGCATCCATGTGGGTCTTTTCTTATTTTTGGTAAGACTTTCTAAGGGTCTAGCTATTTTGTTTATTCTTTCAAAGTACAAGATTTTTCATCTATTAGTTCTTTGGATTTAGTATCAGTTTCTACTCTGATCTTTCTACACTCTTCCCTTGTTCTTCCTTTGGATTTGGATTGCTCAGGTGGACTTCTCTTTACATAGGCCATTAAAATGAATCATTAGGATTATTTACTT